>JAMQGT020005372.1:0-25753 GCA_024447675.2 Pterophyllum scalare
CGATTTTATCAGCCACTGATTGATAGACAGAGATTAAGGGCTTTAAGTCAACTGGAAAATGTTCAGCTAGCCTAAATTGCAGTTTAATCTTTTGTGAATTAGTAGATCTGGTACATTTTTACATATTTACCCTCAGTGCCATCAGGTTCAGCCTGCTCCTCTCGCTGCTTCTGTTTGAATTTCATGTTGCCATGATGCATCACAGCACCGGTCAGCTTGTAAATGCCAGTTTTCTCGTCACCAGTGAAGCCCAAGATATCAATGGCAGTCTGCATAGCACATTAAAAGATAATAATTAACAGCTGTGATAGTTTTGTCATGCATGTATACTTTTGAAGACTGAGAAAAATTATCAACTGTGTCTTTACATCTGTTGCAATGAACTCCTCCACATCATTGATACTCTTGACAGTCACTTCACCCTGACTGATCATTGGGTAGTCAAAGGGGTTTGTAGTGATCAGAAGAGCCTCTGAAAGATTAGAAGAAATGCATAAATAAATGTTAATAAACTGCATTAAAAATTCCATGTTCTGTCAATATCTACCCAGGAGCTCAGGCTTGTGGCCAGTCATCAGCTGATAGAAGATATGGTAGCTCCTCTCAGCAGACAACTGGAAGGTGACACGGGATTTCTCCAGCAGATCTAAGAACAACAATTCAATAACAATTCAGATTACAATGTGCAGCATGTATAACATCACTCAGTGACAGTGAACAGAATGTAAAAAAAAAAAACTTACATGTTTCAATATCAGCTGAGGCCAGTTTGCCAGTGGTTCCAAAGTGAATTCTGATGAATTTACCCTAAACATATCAGATTTAAGTTAACAATTATATTGATGGTTTGCTTTAACGTGTTATTTTTTGCTGTTTCAACACTTACAAAACGAGAGGAGTTGTCATTCCTCACAGTCTTGGCATTACCATATGCCTCCAGCAGAGGGTTAGCTGCAATGATTTGGTCTTCCAGGGAGCCCTAGACAAATTATGTTACAATATATTTTGCATATTGTAAAGAAGTACTATACTGACAATTCCCTGACTACATTTTCAAGGACACACAGTTATACCTGCATCTTCCCAGGTGTAGGCTCTGCCTTCTTGGATCCAGCCATTGCAATTATTGCAAAGTACTGGATGACACGCTTAGTGTTGACAGTCTTTCCTGCACCAGATTCTCCGCTGGAGGAAGAAGGAGACGACTTGTGTTTCATTGTGTCTTTTTTCTTATCTGACATTCATTTATTTGGATATTACTCACGTGATAAGGATAGACTGGTTCTCACGATCTGAAAGAAACAATACCACACTTGGTCAAAATACTTGGAATAAAAGCATAAAATGTATTATGCCTTGTTTTGTGTGCCATGCCCATTTGTATATCTGTATTTGTATACATCTATATTTTATGTATATTAATATGTTTCATATTTCCTTTCCTTGAAATAAAACTAAATCTTACCAGTGAGCATGAACTGATAGGCATTATCAGAGATGGAGAAGATGTGGGGTGGAGCCTCAACTCTCTTTTTGCCTCTGTATGCCACAACAACCTGAGCATCATACACAGGAAGCCACTTATAGGGATTCACGACGACACAGAACAGGCCGGAATAAGTCTGGAAAGTAAATTAAGTCCACAAATGTTATTGTGTCCGTACTCGACAGCTATGTCATTTCAATTAAGTGCGCCCCGCTACAGAACAGTGGAGAACAGAAAACACAATTATTAAATGCTTGTATATTGTTAATTTGAAATTAATGTTTGTTCTGATATAAATATGTTAAACACTTACATAGATCATCCATGATGCAAAACGCTCTTTGAGGTTATACAGCACAGCGGGCTCATTGAGATGGGTCATCATGGCCATGTCCTCAATTTTGTCAAACTTTGGAGGATTCATGGGGTGGATGTCATCCTCTTTTACAGTGAGCGTCTTTATAGGAAAAAACAATAAAACAAAACAAACAAAAAAAAACAAACAAAGGATGAAGGATAAAATTAATCTGATCTGTTTTCCCAAGAAAGTTGAAGGGTTTCATTTTTAAGCACTATCCACTTACCTTTCCTGTAAGTGTCTCAACTGTGGCTTTGCCACCCTCTTTCTTAGTGAGTTTCCCCTTGACATACATCTCTTCAGGTTCAGCCACAAAGTAGGCAGTTTTTGCATCAAATGGAGCAGTCTGGGCCTCAATCCTCTCCCTTTCTGGCTTGCGGAGATAAATGGCCGCCGGGCCATAGGCCTCCATCTCTGCGTCTGTGCTCATTTTGGCACTTTAGTGGAGACTGGCAAGAGGAGGAGTTAGAATTACTTTGGACATATTTAACTCCAAATAATTTGAATATACTATTTTGGGACATATTTTTAACTGATTGTTATCATAAGCATTTGGGAATTGTGTTATTGAAGACACATCTCACCTCAGTTTATCCCTACTGAGTGGCTCAGTATCTGTTGTTATCTGAAGATGCTTTTGGAGAAAAATATAGATTATAATGGAAGAGAAAACAAACTCAACACATTTACACTTCTATGAGCTACAGAGTCAACAGCAGTCACATTGCATACAATTTTGGCCAAGCCAGTCATTGCATTTCATTTCTTCATTTCTTGGGCCCATAAATTTGAACTCTTTTCAAAGACTGCCTAATATATTCAAAAATTTTGATTGTTAAAAAAAAAAATCACTCAAATTAATTCTAGGTGATCGCTAAATCAATTATTAAGTTATTGCAAGAAGACAGCATTTGATATTTCCTTTCCTTAAAGAACACTACATGGGAAAATAGAACAAATTGATAGAGTAAATTTGTAAATTTGAGTTCAGTAAACACAGAAGCACTGACCTGTTGAGGATGCCTGTCAGTTCTCTGAGCAGACTGAAGCAGTTGCTTTTATACAGGCTGGAACAGCTTGGTCAGCAGCAGTCTGCCTCTCGATTTGGTCAAGCATCCCTGTCATTTTAAGACCCATCTTGCGACATCATTCGTTTGCTCAGCTTTTTATGCTCCAGATTTTTTATCTTGCTTAACTAACAAAATTGTTTTAATCAAAGAAATGAAAAAAAAAAGGTTAATCAGTCAAGCATGATCAGAATTTTATAGCAGTAAAAGTGAAACTGAAAATAAATAAATGGGCAAATAGAACAGCTTCAAGTTCCTTTATTGCATGGGACATTGTATGCATGTTTTACAGTATGACATCCTTGCTGAATGATCAAATCATAACTATTTGGAAAACATGTAAGGAATTGATCGGGGGAGTTGTGCCCTGACTTTCCTTTTTAAACCCATTAACTCTTTGCCTTTAGAAAGATGCACTGAAATGTCATTGGTATTGAGTGTCAGAGCGTGTCCACATTTCAGATATTTAAAATACAGTAAAATTTAGTGTTGTTCACATGTTTCTGAGCATTAAAAACAAAACAAGTAAGTGTTGTAACCAATTAAAGAAAATATATTAATTTTATAGAGAATGCAGTTTCTTGTTAGTACTATTGTGTAATTTATTTTATAGATAAGCACTGGGCACAGCTTTAATTTGGCTCATAAAACATAAGAAAGTCAGTAATGTCTAAAGTATGCATTAAAATAGATGCTGTGCAAGGAACATGGTTTTTAACCACAACTTTTAATAATAAAATATAACATAATGATAATAATAATAATAATAATAAAAAATTGTTTACTCAAATAAAATTAGATTCTGACTTACTTCAGAAAGATTTTTATATTTTTATTGTGAGAGGCTGATGCTGCTTACCCACACTATTAAACATGTTCTGAAGTCCGAATGGGAATTAATTTTGGAGAAGCATCCATGTGGCGCTGGTATACAGTTGCAGTACGCTGGCACATCTATCCGAGTGGGACTTATTATAGGTCTTATCTCAGCCTGGTTGGGTAATGTTCTTCTAGTCCTTATAAGGCAATGTGTAATACCACTTGAACTTTATGGAAAAGGCCTTACATTCAGTTTTATTAGAGGACTATGAGATGTGCCAGTGTCTTGCAACTGTATACCAGCACCACTTGGGTGCTTCTCCAAAATGAATTTCCATTCCTGGCTGTGAACACGTTTAACAGTGTGGGTAAGTAGAGACAACCTCTGTCAAAGATCTTTATCCCTAGGCTACATTTGAGGTTGCTGTTTTGGAAACTCAGTGTCCTTGAAAAACTATGTGACTCTCATTTTGAGAGTCCTGAAAACAACTGCAAACTGCCCAAATGCCTCTCAGCGGAATTAACAAACAAACTGCATATTCACAGTTTTAAATATTTAACCTGCCAGAGAACTGTAGCATTTTTAACTGGGTTCACAACAATTTTAGGTTTGAGATATCAACCATGTATTTATTGAACATCTCTTTGTCCCATCTATTCGAGCACCTGTGCCGAAGCTATAAGACTTGTCAACGGTTGCCATATCCCACTTTCACTGTACAGAGGTCTTTTGTCTTCTTTTGTCTGAACAATATGAACAAAAGCTATAAAATATTGTGACACATTTACTTGTGTAAAAAAAGTATTGAATAGTGGATATGCCAGTTAATAATTCTATCAACTGGCATATCCACAGGTCCCAAAGGTGAACCATTTCTGTAACTTTAAAGGAGACAAATCTAAACGCAGCAGACAGGTTTCCTCACTCTGATTTTCATAACTCCTTGGAAATTCATATTAGATACTTTATGTACAAACTGAAAAATTACATTTGAACTATATTTCTTTATTTAATCCATTTATTCCTTGATTGACCAATAGGTCATATTGTGACCGTGTTGTCTATCTACTTTTATACTGAAAGACAAATAGTAGTAATTTGGTTTGTTCTTGGAATAAAGGCTGTTATTTTTATGAAAGGAAAGTGGGCCTATATATTTTATTTTACACAATATGCAACATTTGTTTTTTTAACTTTTATAAAATAATAGAATCGTGATAAGATTTTCTTCAGATGACTTTAGATTACACAACTAACAATATTTTAAAAATAAGTAAGTTAACAATTTGCCAGATGGTGTTTTCTTGCAGTAGTTTATTCCTGGGGTCCATAGAAACCCAAGTTGGTAATCATTTTACAAATGCACAGTAAAATATTGGTATAAGATAGCCTACAGTGTGGCTGTCTCTCATTAGAGCTATAATGACCTGCTAATTGCAATGTACATATTTCAGGACTAACATTTGTCTTGTGCTGACAGACAACATACCACCAACAAAACTTGGCCTACAGCCATTTAAAGAAAACAGTTACACTGATTGTTGAGAGTAAAACGACTAAAAATTATGGCTCACATTTTACCACTTTCCCAGATAGTTAAAAAAAAACCCAACAACAACAAAAACAACAAACTACAGTCATTCCAGTTGTAGTCGTTCATGCGGATAAAATTTCCTAGCTTTTACAACATGCATCAGTCATTCCATTTTTATGTTTAACTGCCCTCTGTTAATAAGGATTATATTTGCCTGTGCGAAAAAGAGACACTCTGTAGCCTAAATATAAGATAAATTACAAGTAAGAAGACGTTTGACTTAAGATATAGATTTTATACGTAAAGAAATTATAAAAATGTCTTTCAGGGACAATGTACACAACAGCACTTGCGAACTACAAACATTCCTTCATTTGTAGTTCTTTGGTGACTTGCGCATGCGTACTCTGCCTCCGGAAGTTCCAGTGAGGGCTGCACGCCTTGAGTACGCAAGCTAGTGTTAGCTTGCTAAAGTTAGCAGAATTTTTATCCGGAACAGTCGTCTTTTCTGTGAAGAAATGAAAGCATTAAACGGACAAACTGATGTCATATTTGTAAGTTACACTATACCGTATTTTGTACAGCATATTTATCAGTGTTTGTTGATAATCGGCGCTAGGTAGCGAGAATGAACTTTCTCTCCGATTCCAAGCTCATTTACCAAAACTTCCATATTAGCTAGAATTCATAGTGATAATGTATAGCCAAATACAACTGTGCTTAGACTTTTAAAATCCTTAACTTATCGTCATTATTTTATGAGTTGCTAACAATGTAAAATTACCAACATATTAACTCTGTTAATGCTGTTTGATTTCTGGATGCTAGGAGGACGACGATCTACCTTATGAAGAGGAGATCATTAGGAATCCATATTCAGTCAAGTGCTGGATGCGTTACATCGAATTCAAACAGAATGGACCCAAATATACCCTCAACATGATATATGAGCGGGCTCTGAAAGAACTGCCTGGCAGGTAACTAACAAGGGAACGTTGCAAAGAAAGCTAAAAAGCAGATAGCTACGGATACCTCAAACCCTGTAGATTGTACAATATTGTATAAGATCTTGTGTAGGAACTACATTTCCCTAATGTCTAACGGCCTTCCTCACTTCTTTTTGCAGCTATAAGCTGTGGTACAATTATCTGAGAGAGAGGCGAAAACAAGTTAAAGGGAAATGTGTCACTGAACCAGCCTATGAAGAAGTCAATAATTGTCATGAAAGGGCACTAGTGTTCATGCATAAGGTAATCTTTCCTATAGATCCTAATGCTTTGCCATGTGACTCTTAAAAATAACATTATATTTGGTCTGCAGGAACTTTGCTTGAAACTAACCACTTGTCTTTACTTAAACTAGATGCCCAGAATATGGCTAGATTACTGCCAGTTCCTCGTGTCTCAATGCAAGATCACAAGAAGTCGTAGAACATTTGACCGTGCACTTCGAGCTCTTCCTGTAACTCAGCACCCACGCATCTGGCCTCTGTATCTCCGATTTGTCCGTAACTTGCCTTTGCCTGAGACAGCCATCCGAGTGTACCGCAGGTATCTTAAGGTGAGAGCATACTGCACAACCTCAGGTCCACACAGCAGCTGTCATTTAATTTGTCATTTCTGATTTTACAGATTAATGTATTTGGAAACTTTCAGAGTTGTCACAGTGTGCATGATGTGTGTGAATGTACTCTGTGTTGGAATCTGTAGGCTCTGAAGATTCTTAGCCAGGTCAAATACGATGGATTTTCTCTTTCAGTCTTTACAGTGCTTACTAATTATCCAAAACAAGGATTCAATAAAGAGCTCTGATGTTGATTAAGAAAAATTTAAAAGATAGATAAGGAATGCTGTCACTAGATTATGCTTTCTGCATGTATGTTTAATGTCTTTCAAATGTCCTGTCTTCTCTTGGGTATCATTATAGCTTTCTCCAGAGAATGCAGAGGAATACATAGACTACTTGCGTACTATTGGCCGCTTGGATGAAGCTGCGGTGCGCCTAGCAGCTGTTGTCAATGATGAAAACTTTGTGTCCAAAGAGGGAAAGTCTAACTATCAAGTAAGATGGCATTCTCATGCCAGACACCTTTCAACATGCCCCTCTTTTAAGCTAAGTGGAAAAATAATTTTAAAAGTTTTTCTTCTGTTTTGGTTTTGGACAGCTCTGGCATGAGCTGTGTGATCTGATCTCCCAGAATCCTGACAAGGTGACCTCTTTGAATGTAGGAGCCATCATCCGAGGAGGCCTCACTCGCTTCACAGACCAACTTGGAAAACTTTGGTGCTCCTTAGCTGACTATTACATCAGGAGTGGCCACTTTGAGAAAGTGTGTTTTCTTCTGAATAGCATATATATATACATCAAGTTATTTAGGTTGACTAATTTGCATCAACATTATTTGCTGTACGTGAGTTTGTCCAACTATGGCCCCACATATTTTTATTTTCTCAGGCACGTGATGTGTATGAGGAGGCCATCCTTACAGTAGTCACTGTAAGAGATTTCACACAAGTGTTTGACAGTTATGCACAGTTCGAGGAGAGCATGATCGCCGCTAAGATGGAGACTACGGCTGAGATGGGGCAGGATGAAGAAGGTGTGTATGTGTGTGTCTCTTAATATTGATAACACTCTTTGTTTTGTCATGCATGCATTACTCTCTGTTCCTCTCTACCCAGATGACATAGACCTGGAGCTAAGACTGGCCCGCTTTGAGCAGCTCATAGCACGGCGGCCCCTCTTTGTTGAACAGTGTACTCCTGAGGCAGAACCCTCATAATGTCCATGAGTGGCACAAGCGGGTAAAATTATATGAGGGAAATCCACGACAGGTGAGTTTTAAGTATTTTTCTAAATGTCTGGCAGTGTGCATAAGTCATAATGTGTAAATTTTACAAAAAAGCAAACGGATGGCACTGCCTTCATGTAGTAAATTCCTAATAAATAACCCTATTCTCTGCAGATCATCAACACATATACTGAGGCAGTACAGACTATTGATCCAATGAAGGCCACAGGGAAACCTCACTCTCTCTGGGTTTTCTTTGCTAAATTCTATGAGGAAAATGAGCAGCTGGATGATGTAAGTCAATATTTATAAACTTCAGATTCTTTTTTTAAATTATTATTATTTATTTTAGTTTCTTTACTAACTGTAACTCAGGCCAGGACAATCTTTGAGAAGGCTACCAAGGTGAACTACAAGCAGGTGGATGACCTCGCTGCCGTGTGGTGTGAATATGGAGAGATGGAGCTCCGTCACGAGAACTATGAACAGGCACTACGCATACTGAGGGTAACAGACTTGTTACATATGCAGGCATGATTACTGTTGCAAATAGCAGAATAACGTGTATCATGTACACTGTGCACCTGATCAATTGTGCAACCATGTTTAGGAAGATGTAGTGAGCATTTGTTGTTTGGGAATATCTAGTGGCCAGGCTGAGAAAACAACAAATCTTGTAAACTACTTCTTCATTTAAATGTCTTTTGAAATCATATTTTAGAAAGTAATACCCGCTAACTGACACAGTAGAGATATTAAGCCACAAGAAGAAGAAACATTTAGTGTAGACATCGGTTGCTCTTTCTGAACTTACAGACATTGCACTTGTGTTTGCGTGAAACAAAGCCATGTGCAAAGCCATATAACTGGTTGCATCATTTTTTTTAAATATATGAAACTTTTAAATATTTGTTTTTATTTAGAAAGCAACAGCAATCCCATCCAAGAAAGCAGAGTACTTTGATGCTTCTGAGCCAGTCCAAAACAGAGTCTACAAATCCTTGAAGGTCTGGTCTATGCTGGCAGACTTGGAGGAAAGTCTTGGCACTTTCCAGGTATGTTCAATAATTTTCTGTAAACCTCTACTCTCTATGGCTCTAGACCAAGATATATATATATCACATATTTGAAATTGGTCTGAGAATCATCACCTCTGTGTTGATGTTTAGTCAAAGCCTTCCTCTTTTTTTTCTCCACAGTCTACAAAAGCAGTATATGACCGCATTATTGATCTTCGCATCGCCACTCCACAGATCATCATCAATTATGCCATGTTCCTTGAAGAGCACAACTACTTTGAGGATAGCTTTAAGGTAATAATGTGTAACTAATTAACTAGACCACCATTTATTTTCAAAATACCTTTTTCCTTGCTGATTGTAGTACACTTTTTTTAATTACTTTAATTTTTTTAGGCATATGAGCGTGGTATCGCTCTCTTCAAGTGGCCAAATGTTTATGACATTTGGAACACTTACCTCACCAAGTTCATTGATCGGTATGGCGGCAAGAAGTTGGAAAGGGCCAGAGATTTATTTGAACAGGCCCTGGATGGCTGCCCAGCCAAATTTGCTAAGAGTAAATATCTTTGCTTGAATTTCATTGACAAATTTTGTATATTACAATTATGTTTTTTTTCCCCCTCAATTCTAAAATGTACTGAATAACAATGGCTTTCTTTTCAGCCATTTATCTATTGTATGCCAAATTGGAGGAGGAGTATGGATTGGCACGACATGCCATGGCTGTTTATGAAAGAGCAACACAGGCAGTAGAAACTGAGGAGCGACATCTCATGTTTAATATCTACATCAAGAGAGCAGCTGAAATTTATGGAGTTACATATACCAGAGCAATCTACCAGAAGGCTATTGAGGTACAGTAGCATTTTCCTACCTCTTAAAAACAACTACAATAACGGATTTAATAATTGTTTTTTTTCCCTAAAAGCGACTCGTGACAAATGTAGCGATTTTTCCCGGTGATGTCAGCGAGTTTTGGAAACCTGAAATCCTCCGCTGTCGCCGTGTTTTGTATACATACAGCCTTCGTACTGCGTCTGTTCGTACGCTTTGGCATCGCCTGGACCCCCAAGAGTCCCCAGCCATACCTCAACTAGATAGCAGAAGGTGGTTTGTACTGGAAGTCACGTGACCTTAATAGCGGAAGCGGGTCTTTTTGTGTGCTTTCAGACGCCGCGTTGAGCGGGTGGGTCTGTTGCTGTGATACGTAAGCGCATACGTCTATGGATTTCCTGTGTATAACCCTGCTGACTGAAGGATGGAGTTTAGTTCATTCAGTCTGTTACATATTTGTTATTTGCACAGAGTACTAGATGTACAGGAGTACACACAGGAGGAAGCACTTTCCAGTGAAGTAGACTTCACCAGACTGGCTTTTTAAAGAATAAATCAGCCTTTTGCCATTTTGCTCTGTATCTTTTTTTTAATAGCACAGCTGTGAGTCTTTTTTTATAGAGGAAAAAAGCATAAATTTATTTGAGGAGCATTATTATTTAAATATGCCAATAGTTTATTTTTGCGCAATTTCTCATGTACATCTACAGCTGAATGTCAGTAAAAGTGCCTGTGTGACGTTTGGGACATGTAGCTCTGACTCAGAAGCGCCTTTTTGTTTATACCTTTTGGGAAGAAAAAATATTGAAATATATATCGTATGTCGCCATTCAGCTAAAAAACATCGAGATCTTACTTTTGGTCCATATCGCCCAGCCCTATTCTGAACTGTCATAAATGCAGGATCCACCATGAAACAATCCTATAAAACTGTTTACTGTTCAGGCCCTAAAATGAGACGCTCAAATTAATCTAGTTTTATCTCTTTGTTGGAATATTGTAAATATCCCAAAAGTCATACTGAATTGAGATTCATAGATACAGATTTTCATGGTGAAAACTATGACCAACGATAATGTTTATTTTAGTCAAAATTGATAACATAATCAGTATTAAAGAGGGAAATATATTTTATGAGTGACCAGATTATTTTGCAAATAAAAAAAATCTAGAGAGCAGTCACCCTCTAGCATAAAGATTAATAAATTATTCTTGGTAAGTTGTCCATAATAATGGTATTTCTTTTAAACATATGCAAACATCACGAGATGTTATGTAATATCTACAATTTCCCCAGTGCGGGACTAATAAAGGCATTCATTCATACTTAATGTTAAAAGAATAACTTTACTGCTGGACTAATTAAACTTCCCATCAGTTGTGTGCTGATAATTTGTTTGCCATCAACACACTTAGAGCAGTTTCATCCCTAGTTTTGTTAAGATTCTATGCAGTGTTCATACAGATGGTCATTATATGGATTTACTGTTTGTTTATCCAGATCCTTCCCGATGAGCATGCAAGGGACATGTGCCTGCGTTTTGCTGACATGGAGAGTAAACTTGGTGAGATTGATCGGGCAAGAGCAATCTACTCCTACTGCTCCCAGATCTGTGACCCAAGGGTGAGAGGCTCCACCCCTTGCAGTCATTCTTTCTACATTTGCTTCACTGCTGTTTATATTTTACAGTCCATATTGAAATGTTTACGTGCACTTTCAGGTGACAGCTAATTTCTGGCAAACCTGGAAAGAATTTGAGATCCGCCATGGAAATGAGGACACCATTAGAGAGATGTTAAGGATCAAACGAAGTGTCCAGGCTACATACAACACACAGGTCAACTTTATGTCCTCTCAGATGCTGAAGGCCACAACAAGCTCCACAGGCACTGGTAGGAAAAGTGTATTCTATTTAGACATAGTAACATGCCTTGTATGAGTTATGTCATATATTTTTTCTGTATGTTCAAGTTTGTGTTTATTATCTATTTAACAAATGATTCTGCATTTGTCCAACCATTTGTTTTTATTGTTTAGTGTCAGATCTTGCTCCAGGTCAGATGGGAATTGATGATATGAAGATGTTGGAACAGAAAGCGCAGCAGCTTGCTGCAGAAGCAGAGCAGGACAAGCCTAAGCCCAAAGAGAAGATTCTCTTTGTCAGGTTTGTGCTTCATCAGTTTTTTTTTAACCCAAAGTTAAAGCCTTAAGTTCTTTTTAATATAACCGAACTTAATCTTCCAGAGGAAATCGAGACACAAATCCCTTTTACTTTATTCACTTATGCAGGAGTGACACGTCTCGCAGTGAACTGGCAGAACTTTCCAAACAAGCCAATCCCGATGAAATAGACATTGACGATGATGAGGATGAAGACGATGACGACCAAGGGCCGGATGGTGAGTGACGGACACAATATTTTTCAGAGTGTTTGCTGTAAGCGTTTACACAAAGCTATGTTAATTATGAACATTTGTGTTTTCCCTCTTGGACTTACAGAGGTGCAGCTTGAACAGAAGAGCGTCCCTACAGCTGTTTTTGGAGGGCTTAAAGATGACTGAACAATAATTCCCACAAACTTATCATTCTGAGTTCTGATTCCTGATTCCTGTTGTAGTCATTCAGCTGAACCATTCATAAATGTCTAGCTTTATTCACTTGTATTTAGTGGGGGGGGGACAGAATGGCAGCACTTGTGTTTGTTTTCTTTGTAGATTTGTGTGGTTTATTATACAAAGATGTATAACTTTTGACCACATGGTGTCAGTCTTTCTCAAACTTGGGGCTCAAGATAATTATGCGGTTGTGTTTGCATTATAAAATACTTATTTGTGGTAAAAATGATGACTGTAATTGAAACCTGATGCAGTTGGACTTTCTTTTTTTTTTTTATACAAAAAAAGTGAAAATACTTTTGTTAACCTAATAAATGCAAAAATCTCTTTCTCTAAGTTCCGCCCTAGGAAACATGAGGGAGGAGCATAGTTTCTTCAGCAGTCATTTGCGAGTGGAGCTCAGCGTTCAAGCCTGGCTTTGTTGGCTTGAGGGTCACCGGTAGATGAGTGTTTTGTGATGCCCAGGATTTCTGGAAACACTTTCTAGTTTGTAGACAAATGTCAATATCCAGCTCTTACTGCTGAAGTAGTACATGCAGTTTCTACACCTAACTATATAATAAAAGGATTTTATATGATTTCAGCAAACAAGTAAATACTGATTTCTAAGAGTTTGGGGGGTTTTGCGATAACTGCAGGATTGCTGGACTAATTTTAGGTATTGGTATTATTATTTGCAACCAGGTATAAGCACTCTGTGATGCCCCAGGAATGACTTTTATGATGAAATGCATCAGTGTTTGATAGAAAAGGCTGTACGCTTTCATTTGCTGCCACTGTATCTAAAGAGTTAAACATACTGAGTTGGGGAAAAAAGTTCTGACTGGGAATTATTGTTTCTTATATAATTAGATTAAAATAGCTGAGCAGTAATCCTCTTACAAAGTTACTGCAGTGGGGAACTTGAAAGGCTCCTGAAATTTTGTGCATCATATGATGAGGCACTCGTTAAGATTTGTTTTCCAGTGTGGATGGCAGCAGAAAACAGGACTTTGAAAACAGATGGAAGGAAAATCCCTTGAGTCTCATTATGAGCATCTAACAAAACAATTTTCCAAAATTAATCATACCTTTTTTTTTAAAAAAAGAAATGAAATAGATTACCAGTATCTTCTGTTTCTGTCTTTGTTTTTTCTGCCAGTTGCTTTAAAGAGGCAATAAGGTTAAAATGACCATACAGATATTTTACACTGCTGCAGCTCTTTGTAAGTCGATGGTTAATTGATGAGGATTTGATATGAATAGTAGAGCTTTAAATATTTTTGCTACACCTTTATGACTTCCACTACTTTTGTATGTTAATGGACAATTCAGGGGAGCACAAAAAAGGTAATGGGTATGCCTTTCCTATTTTAAGGTACCTCATGCATTGGTTCCATTGTTTTCTAAATGTTTGAATATAGTATAGACCTAAATGTTCAGGACAGATTTTTGATTGATTTTTTACCCATTTTTCTGCTTTATATCTGGTCATCAATGAGACACAGTTTATGACTAATAAAGTTAAAACCCAAAATATCCACAAATGCTTCACATAAAAGCCACAGATAACAATAAGGAAACTATAGGTAGGGTAAGGCTCTGAGACAGAAAGCCACTATCTTCATGTATTTATGTAAAATTAAATAAAACTCTGTGGACCTGCTTTCCTCTGATTACTGTCGGGCCATTTATTCGCACTGATTCCGAATTTGATAGTGTACTTATAGATTTTAGTGTTGCATATACATATAAAAAATAAATCAGTTGTAGTAAATCTACCTGATGACGCGGCTGTTTTCCAAGGTCATTAGCTGTTTCACTTTCCTGCCCAAAAGGTGCCTTTTCATCCACCCACTTGTGTGCCAGCAGATGCACCTGTAGCAAAAGCATCGCCACACCTCTACCTGCTGTAGCGTTCACATGGATGTCCCGCCCCTGTTGTTCAAGCTCATTTTCTATTGGACAGTGGGGTGGATGAGCGATTCCACTGTGGAGCACCTGGTAGTCAGTCAACGGTAGGAGGAAAGTAGAGCTGCGTACAGTGAGCTGACAGCACGGCAATGCGGACGAAGAAGGGCAAAAGCGAGGGGAATAGTCCGGTTTATAACAGCCCAGCGGGCCGGGGCTTCACAAGGCAAAATTAAGCAGGGACTTCGCCTTCGAAACCTTAGAGTAAAGGATCTTAGGTGGTTTTGAAGCAGCTCCGGAGCGGATATTTCCTGAGAAAAACCTGAACCACATCCGTGTTCCTAGTCCCGGACGTATGGAATTGTCTGCTCTAAGAATGACCGCGTGAATATTTTTAACTGCCTTGTATCCATTTTTTTTTTTTTTTGCCAGCTCCGCTTCCCATTTTTTACAGACTCGCTATGGTGGACTCTCCTACCATGAGGAAGACTTTTGTTGTCCCAGACATAAAGCCATCGGATTTGTATGACTGCACTAAATCAAAAATATGCGCAAGTGTTGGATGGCTGTTGGCAAAGTCCTACGGCAGCACAGGTAGGTCTTAGTTCGCACGGCAGGCCTGTATGTTGTGCACAGAGGTTATATTAAGATCATTTGTTGACTAACAGCGTGTTTATATGATATTCAGTAGTGTATTGTTTTTCGCTACACATGTAGGGGAACTGCACTGTGTGTAGTTCAGCGATTTTCAGCACAAAGAGGCGCATATGAAAAGAGGAGCAATGCACTGTGTGCGTTTTTTGACACTGACACATGTCATTTGTCCTCACTCAATGGGTGGGCGCATTTAGAGGTATGTGTGTCAGAGAAACGGCCTCCTCCTATAGGCCTTATCACGCTAGCCCATTTTGTCGCATTTCTAGCTGCCAGGCTTCAGTCAGAAATTGCAGGCTACAGTGGCTGCTGGGGATGTTTTTTAATCCGGTTACACAGACGGGGCACATGAGGCGTATGTTTTTCCAGTATATCCTTCCTTCTCGTAGTGATGATGACAACCCCCATTACCCACAGTGAACACTGGTTTCTGCTGCATGTAATTTGGATCAAAAGCAGGCCATAGCTCATTGTGCACACAGGGAAGACTACTGGTGCACTTATGCCATATTTATCAGGGGTTTTCTTCCCGTATCCTTAATCAGCAACGTTCAAGAAGCATCTGGGAAAAGCTCTATAATACAAAACGCAACCCACAACATAAACAAAATGTGTTTTCTGTACTTAACACGTAGCCTATCATAAGACAATGTTTGGGCTTATTTTCTTGAGGCAATTCGTCAGCTTTGACCCTGAGGTGATAACATGTCTCTTTGTTTCAGACCTTGTGTAGCAGACACCCGACGAACCTTGTAAAGAAAAAGTCTCGGTTGTTTTAAAACGTTTTATTTTACTTATTTTTTATTTTGCTATGTCTCTTTTTTTTTCTTCAAAGATATTGTGGCTACGTGTACTAAAACAAAGAACATACATTTTTGTGATGTCCTGGTGTTAAAGGTTAAGGGTTTTTAAATACAGACCTTACTCATTTTGGTCTCTAATAAAGGTGAGGAGATTTTACTGTAGCAACATGACTTGCTTACACAGTTTGAGGCAGGCCCCAGGTTTGGGACTCCAGGCTGCAGCCTGTGTGTACTCTGTTAAGCACCTCAACCACACCCTATGGTCAAAGTCACTCAATGCCAAGCTACAGGAATGTAAGAACAAACACTCTTATGATGTGGAAGTTTTCTTGTAATCAACTCAATAGCCCTGCTGATGGTAATTCTTTGTGAGGTCAGGATGACATCATCTTGTCCCTTACTAGAAGCCTGGCTCATTAGAACAACAGATAGTCTGGCTCCTACTTGGCTGTCATCTGGTCTTCAGCCTTTTTAGGTCAGTTGTTCTATAGATAACAATAGATGGCATTTTTAATCCTAATCTCTGCCATCAAAAATAGAATTTCCCATGGATGATGTAGCAGTGTGTACATCTCTGCTCATATTTAGCTAGATTATTTGAATAAAAGCTAAGGGCTAACCATTTATGGAAACCAGCAAACATTTATTGATATAAGATTAATAAATAAATAAATCGAATCTAAAATCAGCATCAGTGATAATGATAATCTGCTCATGAGATCATATTTGTGTCTGCATAATAAATGTTTTAAAGGTGGTAGTACGATGTCCAGAATGAAGTTCCCTACAAGATGGTGTCACTTTTACCCCAAGCAAACCCCCAGTGTTAAGTTAACCATGTTCAGAAACATTTTGAAATAACCATTTATTATCATGTCTGAACAGATCAGGTTGAAAGATAGACTTCATTCTGGCAATATGCAACATATTGGCTCAGTGGTCAGCATTGTTTTTCACTTCCTGGTTAAAAACTTTACTTGCTGAAATATTGAGCCGCTCTGATCATTTCCCTCTCTCCTTTAGCCAAGGAAACATGGGATTGCATGGTTTAACTAGGAAAGAGCCTGTAGTCATAGGCAACTCACAATATTCTCACTTTCAACATGCTCTGCTCTGCCCTGTGACATTTGGCCATTAGTGTTTACTTTTTAATGTCCGTCATTACTGGTGACATACATACTACATACACCAATGAGAGTATTTTTATATTTGAGAGTCTTAGGCTCTTTTTGTAATGCAGTGACTTGTAATTTATGTCTAATATTTTCCATACAAGGTGAAAAAAAAATGGTTAGACAGAAATGTACTTTGATTTAGCCTTGAAGTTGTGGTGGGAAATAAGTTGCCAGATCAGATGAGTATGACTCAAGCTGGAGTGGGACAAGAAACTCTTGATTTACCTGTTAAGTCTTAAGAACAACTTGCTCTTATACAGTGACAAGTTCAAGGGCATGGCACATGTGCATTCTGTTGTAGAGGTTTCCTTTTGATCATTGCTAATGTGAGGTATGTGTATTTGTTATCCATCTCTGAATAACTGAAATCTGACCTAGAAAAACACACTATGCCCCAGCTTAAATAATGTCTGTTTTGGCCAAAAATCTCTTTGGAATTGTCCTATGCTTTCTTTTTTTTAGCAATGAAACCAAAACACCTCTTACCTTGCCCCCACTCTTACCAGCACAGTAGCATATTACCTTCATTTAGCTACAAAATTACCAGACCATACTGAAATCCTGTTCGAGTGATTACTCAATCAATGTAACCACGGTGAATCAACAAAGGGAGAAGGACCTGAGGAGGATGTTGACTTGCTTTTAATGTTTACTCAGACAGTCGGGATTCCTGTTCACTATATATGAAACATTTCAAGGCAAGCCCATTCACAGAGTTATACTAAGTATGTTTCACAATAAATTGATACCACAAGGAAAGTCGATCTCCACACTACACAGGGATCTCAAAGGTCTGAGTAAGCTATACAACAGTACAGACACATCTGGTTCTATTGGGGACACTTCTGAAAGCAGGATACCGGTCCAGTCTTGCAGCATTGTGCTGTTGGATACCAAAACATCACAAGTATAATTTAGACTTTCTCTCTCAGAATGTGCTACCCTGTACACTGGCCCTTTAATGCAGTTTATATTTGCCTCCCATGTGATAGGATGTATAGGGTTGGTAGAGGTGGCTACTTTATGGTGAGTGGACCTGCGAAGGTATTCGGAGATGGGGGACACTTCACGTATAGTGCCTAAACTGCGCTTTTTTTTTTTTTACAATAGTAATGCAATAGTACAGTGTTTAATGATGATCTCTCCTTTTCTTGTCAGAAATATCTAAGCTGTAGTTTATTATTGATGGTGGCATTAGCATTTAGAACTAGGGGTCACGTGTAGGGTAGCATGTTACCATGGCCCCTCTCACCACTGCTAGGTTTGGGGGCAGCGACACAGTACCTGCTTTGTTCTAAAAATGAGAGCATATAATCATCTGTGTTTGATTCTTTACCACATGATGAAGATGTTTATTGTGTAATTTTTCCAAGGAAGATTTTAAAAGCTAAAACCAATTGCATTATTCTAACACATTTAATGCTGAGTTAATTATGATGCAAAAATGGCATTTTTGATTGGCTTTTATTTATTGTCTGAAGATGGCATGGACAAATTTCAAAATTTGAGCTTCATTCATGTAATAGAGATCTGCATATCTGAGCTCTTTTAAATTAGTTAATGTCTGCCAGAGTTCCAGCAGGGCTCCAGCAAGCAACCTAAACATTTAGATAATTATGAAGGTTGATATTCGTGAATACTGTGATAAGCCTTAATGATTACATTCCAGTGTAAAGTGAGAATTGGTGGGTGGTGAGTTGATTTCCACCAAGCCAGCATTGTATGAGTTTGTGTTGCTTTGTGTCTGATTACTGTCAGACAAGTGTGGTATGACTGTGAGATGACCAGCATGCTAGCTCAATCAGTCAATGAAGCAGAGGGACACATGGTTCCTGTTATCAGCAGGCTATCAAACAATACAGGTCAGTACAGCTTGTAGCTAATACAGCTGAACTGACTTCAACCACAGTGACAAGCTCTATAAATTCCACTATTCCTTTTGATGGTTAGGCCAGTTTTAGATAAGTTTAAAAAAAATGCTTGCAAGCTCATCACTAAAATATTGTGCTGATCTGGGGATTGGGGATTAAGCCACTTTGTCAAAATCATTAATTGCTTGAATTACTCTTCCTAAAAAGTAATCTTCCAGCTCACCAACTATGATAATATGTTTAGAAACTTTGCACACATTTGACTTTTGCCTTCTTACTCAGACCATTAGATAAGCACTGACCCCATGAACTGTAAAAGTGACAGAGAGGTGGTTGCTCCAGTTTTATGCCAACAGCCAAGCACATGTTTTTAATCTAAATATTTTCCTGATGGGGCACTGATGTTAATGTAATAGTGGCATCACAATATGAGGCTTGGTTACAAGGTTTCCAGTTGGACATGCTTTTTGTTACCTTGCATTAATTTTAGTTTTTAAATTGGGTGTGCGCTTGACTAAATAATTGTTGCTGTTTTTGTTGTGCATAGTTTTGGACACCCGTGTAACAATTTACAGCCTCAGTTTTCTAGCCACTTTGTTTCTGATATCTGACACATAAAGTCATCATTCATGGACAGACTGTGTCATAGGGAAATCATTCTTTTATCAATCTTTCCCATCTCACTGAGTTGTGGCATTTGCATCCTGCTTTGCCTTCTGGGGTCATTTTTTTTTTTTCTTCTTACAAATTACAGTGGGACGTTTTTCTTTTTGTATATACAATGAAATAATGCAGGACTGTTTTTGTAGCACTAAAGTAGGCACAGCAGTTAGGAGTATTTACAGCAACACAAACCATGTTGCATGACTGACTATTGTCTGATCGCTATAGTCATCATGGGGTGAGACAAAGGGAACGAAGCATTGACTAAAGGAGGCTGTTTTGTTTCGACGTTTGATGTCAGTCGATCTATTACGTGATTATATAATGATATAGCAGTTTAGTGACACCTCCCTTGTAATAATCCCTTTGTTCCTCTGTTAGGCATAGTCTAAGGCTCTCATAAACACACATTAAAGTTTTTCCTTTTCTTTTTCCAGACATACTGCTTTTATTTGAGCTAGTCATCCCCCCCCCCCAGCCCCTTTAAAACAGCAAGTCACATGTTCACATTTGATTGCACACAGACACTGGCTGTTAGGTTTGCTGCAGGTTTAATCAGGATGTAAAGAAACCAGTTTTAAAGGGGGTGTGTGTGTGTTTTAGGATAAACATATAAAAGACACACAGCCATCATGATGCCACCCACTCATTTGTGTTGAAGCCTCAGGTTTGGTATTTGGGGTATGTCATCTTATTTATTTTTTATTATTATTTTTAAACCAGTGAAGCGTTGGATGAGAGAGTATAGCTGGAGAGATTTATGGGCGACACAATGGTGGAGCAGTTAGCACTGTCGCCTCACAGCGAAAAGATTCCTGGTTTGAACCTTGACTGGGGCCTTTTTGTGTGTTTCCATGTTCTCCCTGTGCATGTATGGGTTTCCTCTGGGTATTCTGGCTTACTGCCAAAGTCCAAAGACATGCATGTTAGGTTAATTGGTTATTTTAAATTGGTCTAGGACAAGTGGTAGATAAAGTGTATAGAATAAAACACTGTATGAATACATGGTTAATTAGGGCTTGTAGTTGAAATGCTTTGATTGGTCAGTAAGACTAGAAAAGCACTATATAAATATGACTCCATTTCTTATCTAGTGCTCATTTAGCAAGGTGCATCCAGAATCCATTGTGGTTTGAATTGGATACTATTTTTGGCAAGCGAAAAACGGAACAAGATGCCAGAGCAACTGAATGTTGAACATCCACCCTTACAGTTGCTGTGAACATCACAGTTAGCTATAGACTAAAGCAATTTCTGTCTCAGAAGCTTTAAACATCTTTATTTGTGCTTTGTAGTCGTGCATTTTAACATGGAGGTCTATGGGGTTTGACTCACATTTGAGACCAGCTGCAACTGGACATTTGAAGAACTGCAGTTCTTGTTTGGCACTTTTATGGTTTGTATACCACACAAGTCACCACTTGTGTGGTATACGAACCAGCTAGGTTAATCTGCCACTGAACCTGACACTATATCCTGCAGCTGCAAGAGAACACTCTCCTGATAATCATTTGTGACTGCTGAAATTGGGTAAATCATAATGACAGACATGCCTCACTAGACTGTACATAAAAGATGAATGCAGCTTCCAGTTTTGAAAAGTGAATTTTGTTAGTGTATCATTTACTGTGTGACTGGCAAGTCATTAGCATGCAGCATCCCTCAGTTTCATTGTCATATCTTTTTATGTCTGGTTTGAAAAGGTAAGATGCGATGACAAAACATTCAGCTCGAGGGTTCACAAAGGACTTCACTAACCAATGGACAATATCCATGTTTTTTTTTTTAATATGCTTTGTGTGCACGGGCAATATTGTTTTGCACACTTCTGTAGTAGAACCACCATTAGAAACCTTTTTTTTTTTAACTTTGTGTATCTTTTTTTTCCCTCTCTCTTGGTAGAAAATGTCCCTGCAGAGCTGCGTGACCCCTTCTACTGTGACCAGTATGAACAGGAGCACCTTAAACCCCCAGTAACACGCCTCCTGCAGTCCTCAGAGCTCTACTGTCGCACCTACAGTATATTACAGGGTGGAACTGCAACTGAAGCACAGCCAAAAGACAATGTCACCCTGCTGCAGCTTCTAACTCAGAGAGGCATTGTCGCCAAAGATCAGGACACAACAGTGACTGATGCCGACCTCCGACATAAACCCATCAAAATGGTAAAATCATGATACCGTTTGGGTGTTGGGGTGGTGAAAAGCTTATGTCTGTTACCCCAGGGACTGAATGCCTTCTCTGCTACACAGAAGTCTGTAGAAGAGCAGAAGGGTTCAAATTCACTTGGTTTCTGATATTGGGGCATGCTGATGCTTTGATTCTAGGGATTAAAGGGCATCAAAAAGACCCCCCACTCATTCAGCCCTGCCCCCACTCCTCCTATGCTGCTGAAGTTCATCCCAGAGGATGACTGAATCCAGCTGCTAGGGCTAGAGCAGTCATAGTAACATAAGCGATAATACTTTTAAGGGTGTGAGAGGGAGAGATAATCTAGATACAATAGATGGTGCAGATCAGAATAATGGCTAAACAGTTCTGATGAAACATTAGATGCTGTGTGGTGAGATAATACTCTGGGCTGGCTTGGTGAGTTAAATCAAGAGAAACTGGTTTATCCTCTCAGCTCTTGACAATGCATTTCTTTCTCGCTTTCTTTCTTCCTGCTTGCTTAGTTCTTGTTCAAACATAAAATGGTCACATGTCCTTGAATCTCACAACCTGTATGTGACTAATGTTTTTACAAAAAATATAGTCTGAAATAAGAATCTTTTATTGCCTCCGCTGGCACAGCAGCCTTCCAATTTAAGATGGTGTTCTTATAAATATTTCCTTTATAAAGATGATCCTTTTTACAGAATTACATACAGTGAAAATTTCCCAGCCCTCTAGGCTCATGTACACACATGCTGTTTTTGAAAGCTAAGAAGGGACTCTACATGGATTAGTGAGGAAAATTGTGTTATTAGGTGAATGCTGGTTGCTTCACTGCTGCTGTCAGCTGGCCAAAGGAGCAGGCACATCCCTGCTGACGACATAGTTGAGAGGGGGTTGATGTATCTGTTTATTTTTTTATTTTTCTTAGCAAAATAACAGAATTTAAGTGACCATTATGATCAGAACCTGATGATATTAAAATTTAGATGTTATTTGTTTGTATAGATGCAGTAATCAAATCTGACCCAATTAATGTGAATACTGTTTTTTTCCGTAATTCATACTTAGAACCAGATGCACTGGTTGTTAGCGCAAGTGGAGCGTGTATCTGTACCTGACTGTGAGATCACATGGTTGTCATATCAGATTGGTACAGGACTTTCTTTTATAAACCTTACATGCTAGCTCTAACAGGATTTCTGACAGGTATCAGCTGCACCAATATAATGTGTGAGTTCACACCAAGGAACAAAAAGGAATTTAATGTCAAAATTCCTGAAGTTTTTTTTTTCACTTGTAATGACTACAGTTAAAATTTCTACTGGGATTAGTAGATCCAGCAATAATGGCCTAATGACACGTATTTCATATGTGATGTTGCTGTACAGTAGTTTCTGAGCACACAAATGTCTCTCCTTGCCTGCCATGTATCTTAGCTCTGAAAGAGGTTTCCAGGTCGGGCAGTGGTACATCTTAGCTGTAAAGCCTAATCATTAAATATGTGTTTTGGCTGTTACTGTTAATGCTGCATTTGCTGTTTGCTGCTTTGGTGTGTGAGCCTTCCAGTCGCTGTTTGGCTGCTCTTTGGGCTTGTCTGCCACTGACTGGCACTGCAGCTACAGTGTGTCAAGCAAAGAAAGTGGGTCATGCTGCAGCATTAGAAGGATGGAGCATCAATGTGGGTCTTGGCCAGTAAACGGCTTTGCAGCAGCAATCTGCTGCAGGACTGTTGTATATGAAAGCTTCACATATTTGTGTCGGACAAGATGGATAACATGGTGCATGCATTTAAAAGTATGTTGAGTCACGCTTATAGCTGATTGCACACTGCTGCCAGTTAATCTACATAGCCATCAACTGTTAATAACTTTTTAGACAGTTACTGATAAATCACACAGCTTCATATTATTGCTGTTTGCTAATCATTGTGAAAATTGGCTTATGTGTAAATCCAGTGATTTAGGTTAGTCATAAACTGTAAGGACACATTGGGTACTGGCTTGGTTTCATGCAATCAGCATTGGAGTAGAGCCTCGCTGAGCCGATGCCTGTAAACTACACTGTTGGTACTATGATCAAAGCAGGGCAAAAAGCTAACCTAATTCATACAAAACTGTGAGTTGGTAAGGATTCTCCTCTGCATGAAATGAAGCAGTATTTGCTGTGTTTCCCTGTTTTTAGACTTTGACATTGCTAAGTTAACAGATTGAAAAAAATATTTAGCAAGAAAGTAAATAGTCAAAGTTTTGACTCCCATTTATTTCTGAACTGTATGCAGTTTGCACCCAGTCTAAAGTAAAAAGTATAATCTTAGAAAACAAAGATATTTTTTGTTTTTTTATACGTCAGTGAAGTAATTAAGTACATATCTTCTGCATTAATAACTTATAAATGTAGATAGAAACATAATGGTGACCTACATATTACACCTACACAGGAGCTTTCATGACATCCCATTCTAAATCCATAGGCATTAATATGGAGTTGAACTCCCTTTGCAGCTATAACAGCTTCCACTCTTCTAGGAAGGCTTTGGGCAAGATTTTGAGTTGTTTTTTTTTTAAATTTAATTTTATATTTTTTTCTTTTGGTAACTAAAGCATTAAAATTTCCCTTCACTGTTCCAGAGTCCAGTGGTGTACTAGTACCCAAGTGTCTATACTGGCTAAGGGGCATCGTAAATGAAAAACATTCTTAGACCTCTTTGAAATAAGGTTCAGATCCTCCCGCTGCTTAAACCCCATTACGTGATGTTTGTGTCCTACTGGTAACTGTTCTTCTGGTCCACCACTTCTCATGATGACCCAGCCCCCATCACTCCTCAGATTGGGGATAAAGATCTTTGAAGATTAGAGATAATCTGCTATGCAGACTGAGTGCAATCATCCACTATTGCATGACATGCCAGAGATGACCACTGACTCACCAGGCACCTAACCTGCCTCCCTATAGCACACAAATTGGTTAAATTTGTTTCTGTAATGATTATTTTCATAATCTATTGATTGCTACAGAGATGGGATTAAATGTTGGTTCCTACAGTGCTAAAGTAAGCCATGTAGCCATAATGCAGCTAACCCTCTTCCTCTTCTCCTGTTGGTTTTGGATGGCAGTGACACTTTGTCTTTAATCACAGTGCTGCATTGGCAGGTAGTAGACTATCAGAAACACTAACCATCATCTTAGACATTTGTCTTGCTTTGAGGCTGATTGGAAACTAATATTTAGTAATAAAACAGTTACGTTGTAAATTATACAGTTATACTAAATTACATTTGATTTTGCTTAAGTATACAGTTTACATACATATCAATGTTCATATTATAACCTTTCTAAAATCCCTTGCTGGGCCCCAGGTCTGTCTGATCCTCTGTTTTTCTTCCCATCAGGAGGCACCAAGCAGGGTAGGGAATGGGGTTAAGTCATATCTCAGACATAATCAGATTTTTCCCTCATCATAATCTCACTTAATGCTTAACAAGATGCCTTTTGCATTCTTTGTTTATCTGAGTTGCTTATATGGATATGCTAACAGATTTGCCAAATAATTCCATAAAATTTCATGTTTATAGGGTTAATTTATGGGATATTAATTTTCCGCCTCTGTTTCACATTGGTTTGAGGGGGCCTGGATGTTTTTTGGAGTGGAGCGCTAGGACTAAGCCAAGAGCAGAGAGCAGTGCTGCAGTCAGGCTTGTGCTGAGATGCATTGTGGGTCAGCTGGTTGGTTGTTATGGTGATCTGGCAGACTCAGTGCTATGCGTTCGAGTTGGTCCTCTCGATTAGGGAGACTTGTGATTTAGCTTAGTGAGCTCTCCTGGGTCTGCAGTGGGAAATTCACTAAACACCCCTCCTTTATCTCCTTTCATACTGCACTCCTTGCCATGAATTACCCTCTGCTCTCTCGATAATTACTGTATAGCATAACAACAGAGTCAGCCACTCTCATTGGGTCTGTCATGCATTTCTTCTTTTTTAGCAATACGTAACTGAACGAAGTAAATAGGACAGT
>JAMQGT020005375.1:0-19833 GCA_024447675.2 Pterophyllum scalare
GGACCAAGATGAGTTTGTATGTTATTACCTAATTTTAGTGCCTTTATTATTTTTTTCTTTTTGCACTACTTTCATTTCAGCTCAGATTCAGTATTTACTGCCCACTGCTTTCATTTCACTCTAGTTTCTCCTTTTTCCAGCTCTCTGCTCTCTTGTGTCGGTTAAAATGGCCACAGTTTGCAGTTTGGGGAAAAAATGACTAGAAACACACAAAGAAAAGCTGTTGGTTTTGCAGGTGTGAAATGCCTCTTAAGTTCTGATCCTTTTCTGTTAGCTATATTAGCTCTCCTGCTAGCAACCAGTGCACTGCTGTTGCTATAGTAAATGCACCACCACACAGGCTTGAATTGAATAGGCTGGCACAGTGGATGGGGCTGTTGTCACCAATAATAATCTAGCTTTTTCAGTCAAGAACAGCCAGATATTGGATTGGTGCGTCTCTGTGCATTTAAACCATTTATTCCTGTTTTGTGCCTTTTTCTTCTTTTTTTTTGGTCTGGTGCTTTACATTATGTCTCTAAGCAAAAACAAGCTTCAGCTTCCTGCATCGAAAGGTGAATTTGTTTAAACATAAGTACATCAGTGTTGGTAGCCAAGAATAGCATTTACTTGACTGACATTACTGACACTTTAGTTACAGCTAAAGCATTATGTCAGACGTGTCAATAAACAATGTCACAGTAACATTTCTTCTCAAGAGGTTTTGGTAATTGTGACTTCTACAGTCTGCAGTTCTGTTGCTTCAGTATATCACCCATCTTCAGGGCACGGGGGGGGGGTAATTGATCACTGAATCTCAAACACATAATGTGAGCTTTTCCTTTAATTTGCAATGCCTGTTTTTACACTGACATGGGAGAGAGGATGTGATTATATACAGAGAACATGTGATGTGTAATAGTTCCTGAAAAAAATGAGTTTTTTACCAGATTACAAAATATATGTGGAGAGAGGGTGACTGAAATCCAGTAAGCAGGTAGGCTCTGTCTGTCTTTGCACAGCAGTAGGACATGTGACCTACACTTTGGACTTTACACACATACACACACACACACACACACACACACAGAGTTGTCTGCAACATGAAAATGAAAGGACATGCTGTAAAATGCTTCTTAAGTGTCTGATATCGTTAGGGGAGGGATTTAAGTAGATTTCCATCACACTTCAGCTGTTCAAATAAAAGGAGACCAGTTGTTTAATAAAATAGGATGTTTTTTTTGAATACGAACCAAAGCCAAGTGGGAACTCTGTGAACCTGGACCAGCACCACACTGTTTCCAGGTCAACCTCACGGTGTGAAAAAGGCCTCGGCGCTCTCAGAATCTCCCTCCCAGGCAGGGTCATTGTCTGGGAAAAGCTGGAGGTTTCCTTGTTATTGTGGGCAGGCGTGAGATTTCCAGCAGAACCGGTGGATGATGATTAAGGTTAAACTCTGCTGCATGATGTTCCAGTGTAAAAGGCAGCAGCATATTTAGCATGCACACGCTCTTACTCATTTGATTTAGGTGCTGGCCCTGCGTATGTGCTTGATGAAGGGTTGACTCCTGCGGTAAAGCGAGGCCTCACCCCTGGAAAGTGATAATCACTTGTTCATTTTAGCAATTGAATATGATGTCTAAATAATTTCATTCAGTAGTCACAAGGAGGTTTCACCATTTTCTTTTGTTTCTTTCAGATTTGCTAGTTTGGGAAGTCTCAGCCTGTGAAAATGTTTGTGCTTTACGTTTCTGGGAAAATAACCTGGATGATGTCACCGTGGTTGTTTTCACTCTGAGGCCGGGGGAGTAGAACATTGCTTTTCAAGGCCTGGATTTTTAGAATGTGCAATTTGAAAGACACATTTCCGTTTACATTTTTGCATTTCATTCATATGTGTTAATTTGCATTATGAGAATGATCCAGTGTTTGAGAACTTTATCCATATTGGGGATACAAAGTTAGGGCAACTCGACTTCTGTTGCATTGATTTTTGGCCATTTTGTGCTATCTGTTTTATTTCAACTTTCCCCAGTTTGTACATGGTCAAGTTTGTCCTAAGAAATTTATCATAGGTGCAACGATTTATTAGCCACATATCCATATCGGCCCGGTCAACTGCCTATGGCTTTGCAAACAAGATGACACCCAAAGATCACATAAATTGCATGAATTTTATGGTCCTTAAATCAGAAATTTGTGAGATTAATGTTGTGCTGTGTCCATAATTATGATTTCTTTGTTTTCCTTGCATTCTGGCATCAGCTATCAGCCAAATTGTTATTTTAGAAATGTGTATCGACCTAGATTTTCAAAAACAAACCTAATAATAATCTTTATTCTTGTTTTATGTGTCTTACAGAGATAACTGAATGATGTTGCCATATCTTTGTGGATGTTGACCCATGATGCTTTGCAGATCAGGTAAGTGGAATCTTTAAATTAAGATAATGTTTCATTTTGCTCTTTTGATTTATTCTTTACTGTTACATGTGATATAGACAAATGTGTTTTTAGGCAATTAAGGCATAGTTTCATTTAGGGATGCAAAGGAATCCATTACCAGCTTTAAAAAATAACAATTAGGCCTATATACAGATTCTATAATACAGAATTTTATCTTGTTAGGGCTTGTTTTTGTGCCGGGTGAAGCAAAAACACGAGTGACCCATCTTTCACGCTTCATCACACTATTTTCATCATTTATTAGAAAAGTTCAAAGGTCATTCCTCAGTCAATGTGTCTGTGATGGATTCCAAATGGATTTAGAAGCAGTTTGGAGTTCCTTTCATGGTTTTTAAAGTAGAATATTTGGTTTAAGAGGCGTGTTAAAGTGCCTGCGTCCGCCCAATCAGACGGTGAGTCCAGGTGTCTGTACGCACTACCCTGTGCCTGTCAGCTGTTTGTGACTGCAGATTCTTCCAAGGAGACACTACATTACAGCGTAGCAACTACGCATGCGCCCTTCAATCAGACTTAAGAGTACTAACAGACTTTACAGTACTGTAACAGGGCTACTCATCCACGGTGTCCGCAGTTGTGTGTGTCAGAGTAAAATCACCTCCTAACACGGCGACTTGCATAGTAGCAAATGCAAAGAACAGAA
This sequence comes from Pterophyllum scalare, assembly GCA_024447675.2. NCBI lineage: Eukaryota > Metazoa > Chordata > Actinopteri > Cichliformes > Cichlidae > Pterophyllum > Pterophyllum scalare. Next base: position 3,086 of record JAMQGT020005375.1, read on the forward strand.
ACCCCAGCATTTAAAGTTTCACAGCACCCATCGTTCTGCCACTGAGAATTTTCACTTTAGGCTCTGACAAAAGATAATAATTAGAACCTTCAGCTGGAATCGTGAAAGCTTAAAACTTAAACTTAAAAGGGCCACTACTGGATCGAAGGTGAGGACCACTGTCAGACTGTATTTACAGCAGTGCATAGAAACTGGTTCCCTGAAACTGCAACAACTCATAAAGCTAAACAGGGATATCCTGACAGAAGAACATGGAAAGTAAAAACAGAGAAAGATGTGTGTAAGGGAGACAGTTAACCTGGCAATTTTTGTGTGAATATGTGGTACCTGGGTGTGTGTGTGTGTGTGTGTGTGTGCACACAAAGCTCTAGAGCTTTAGCCATTTGTAAAATTACCTCTTAGTGTGTGTTTGTCTCTTTTTTCTGTGACTCATTTCACACTCTATATGCGTGTGCACGTTTGTGTGTGCGTGTGTGTGTTTGCCATCTCTCTTCATGTAGGGCTTATTATCTAAGCAGGGACAATGCTTATTATGCAAGTGCTGAATGTAACAGTCTTTCTCTGTCACTCACCAGCTTCACTGTGTCTGACAGACGTCTCTTTTTACTTCAGTTTTGAAAGTTTGTGGACTTGGGTAAAGTTTGAAAAATAGAAAATGGTCTAATATGAAAATGTAAAAATGTAAATGTTTTTTGTGTTTATTCTTCACCAAAAATTGAGGAAAATATTCAGTCACCCTCATGAATTAAAAAAAAAAGGACTATATTCACTAACGTGCATTATGTTATTAAGTCGAAGGCACTCGCATTGCAGTATTTCTCATTCTAACAGCACTGAAATTCCTAATTTTACTTAATATTTGTAGGTCTTATTACAGTGTTTTGGACAACATGAGCAATTTAAGTTTCTGAAAAGTGCTGTAACTGGTAATAAAGTAACATGTTTTATCCTTTGACTCTTTTGTAACAAATGTAACAGACTGTAACGATTAGCATCTTTGTGAAAATAACAAAAACCCTCCATAATTACAGAACAATAGGTCCATGTAAATCATCCAGTACCTAGAAAGATTGTGAGTGAGAGGAGGGAGGAGTGTGTGTCGTGTTGTGGGAGGAGACAGGGAGGAGTGTGCATATCTGTGCGTGTGTGTCTGTGTGTGTCTACATGATGGGGAGGGGAAACCAAAGAGAGCAAGGGGAGGGAGAGAGAGCGAGCGAGCAAGAGAGGGAGAGAGAGGATTTGTGGCATGTAGTTTGTCAGCTGTCATTAGAGGCAGATGCACACACACACACACACACACACACATACGCACAGGAATAATCTCACAGAGAAGAGAGGGGAAATACAAAACGAGTATATGCTTGTGTGGCATGTGTGCGTGTGACTAGCTGTGTGTGTGTGTGTGTGTGTGTACGCACTGTGATAATCAGTGTGTTTGCCCGGGCCGGCATGGGATGTTCAGCCGGCTCTGGACCTGTTATGGAGTGTTTTAACCAAAGCAAAGGTAAGCAACACTCACACTCTGCTCTGCTCCATTCTCTTTAATGCTGACAGGCATTAGGTTAAAAGGCAGAGTCTATTGGGTTGGCTATTTCACCGATTAGTAAACAACCTTTAACTACTTCTTAACACTAATAAATTAACAGTTATGTCCTGTTTTAAAGTCCCTGCCAACCACTCGTGTTTTGATTAGAGCTAATATTTATTTAATTTAGATGACACAAAATACAGCAACTCTAATGAACTTTATTTATTTATTATTATCCCTGTGTTTGTTTATTAGCAAACAGTGCTGAGTTTTGATGCTCACAGTAGGTGTGACTGTCTTAGTCAGACTTGGACTTTGAGCTGTCATGTATTGTTGTTGTGGTTTTTGACACTGTGTCTGTGAGTGTGTGTATGTTGCGATGGGAGTGGTTTTGAATGACTGGTCGGACACTCACACACACACACACACACACACACAGAGTGCACAGTCAGCAGGCCTGAAGCTGCTCTGTCACCTGAGGTCTAACCAGCCAACTGTTTACACAGTTTTCTGTGCTTCAGTAACGACTGTTGGTAAAACTCAACCAGAAAGCGGCGGGCCGCTTTGTGTAAAATTCACAGGTTTGTGAAGTCACCTGGCGAATGCAGTTTCACAATGACAAGCTCGCAGTTAAAGATATAAAAGGGAGGACTTTTAAATATTCTTGGCTAGTGAGGTGTCAGTTTAGTCGATATTAAATTTCAGTGGAGTAACACTAAAGAAGCTTTTGCCCGATGAAAATGTACCTGATTATTTTGTTTTCAAGTAAACATACATATCCACATTTAAAAAAACGTGACTTTTTTTTCTCACAAAATCGCACATACCAGCAGTTCGGCATGCATGAAGTCGACCAGACGTAAGCAGTGTTGGAGGTTAAGCTTTACAGCACAGCTTTCAGAAACACAATTCATAAATAAACGGAGTTTCATGAGGTCTCTGAGCTGTGACGGCATGTTCATTTTCACACACACACTAGCTGCTTCTGCAGATAAGTCACTCGGTGAACTGAAGGCGGAGTTTGACCTCTAGGCACGCAGAACAACGTGAAGCTCCTGTGCTAGCTCTATCTAGGTATTTTTGCTTTCGTATTGTGTGGCTTTTTTTTTTTTTTGTCTAACTGGTTAACTTCTCCCATCACATGTGACATAAGCTGTGGAGTGTGTGTCCTGCTCTTCAGTGGGTTACAAAAAGGGACTGATTTCTAACTGCAAATAAAATTCAGCATTTGTTACCAGCACACAGTGTTGAGTGATGAGCTCATTTTTGGTGTTTAAATGGAGTTAAAGTGAGAAGGTTAGTTTGGAATTCTGCATGTGTCTTACAAAGAAGAGGGAACACATCACTCCAGACCTGGCAACACTGCACTGGCTCCCTGTATCTTTTAGAATTGATTTTTTTTTTTAAAAGTCACCCTGCTTGCACACAAGCGTTCAGAGGCTTAGGGCCAGCCTACATCAGATTCCCCACTGCCTTATGTCCCTTCAGAAACCCATGCTTCATCATCTACTGCTGGCTTTCTGACTACCTGAAAATCACCCCAAAAATGAGGACTGCAGCATTCTTTTCAGCTATGCTCCCAAAATGTGCAATATTCTACCCAAATGACTGACCCAATACCTTTTAGTTGCTTGCTCTTTAATCAAACTTACATATTCACTTTTTTAATGCTGCACACGTTGCATTAAATGTGCTGTACAAACAAAGCACTATTACATTACAGCATATTGCCAAATCAAACAAACTTTGAACTGTCCTTGTTTATTTTCAGTTGCTTCAGAATGTGTAAATGTTTTCAGACATGTCCTGCGTTTCAAACCGCTGGCCCTGTGCTGTGAGCTAACGAGAAACTTGAGCTGAGAAGATGTAAAAATCATATTTAGGAATCCAGATTTGTCCACCGCGTAATGAGAAATCAAGTGTCACTGACATTAATCAAGCCCTCTCTTTCCTTCTCTGTCCCTACAAGCGTCACTCTCATAGATGTTGGATAATTCTGCACGTTAAAGGACCGGATGTGGGATACATAAGTTCTCCTTTGGGGTCTTTCCTAAACTGTGGTGTCGAGATGGTCCAGTTGTTTTTGTTCTGTGCTGTTAAGCATTCACTCAGTTTCAGTGTTTACAGCAGAAACTCTTTTCTGTCTGTTTGTCCATACAGTGTGTGTGTGTGTGTGTGTGTGTGTGTGTGTGTGTGTGTGTGTGTCGTGCGTGTGTGCGCGCGTGCGCGCGTGCTCACAGTTGAGTTAGCATCCGGGCAGGCATGTTCAATAGTATTGATTCTTGTCTATAATCGATCACCCTCTCACATTACATGAAGCTGCGCATGCAGAGTAATGAGCAGCTGCTGGCTATCTAGCCAGCTAATAAGCCGTCTGTGAACAGTTTATTTTTATTTTTAATGTTCCACCATTTTGATGCTATGATAATTACTCCGGTGTTTCTGCACTGCACTTGTCTCAGATCATCTTTCAATCGGTACAGTTGAGTATGTGTGTTTTTTGCTCCTCCTCTTGTTCCCTCCCCTAATTTTAAGAGAATTACATAGACAAGTGTGCAGACGATTTAGTATTAACCTTTAGTTTGAATCAGAACCAACAACATGATGTTTCTCAAGTTGATGTCATGCTGATATTGGAAAAAAGATGAGAAGGTAACAGGAAAAAGATGCTAACTGATCTAAGGCGACGGAGTTATGACAGTGTTATTTAGGTAAAAAAAAAGTAGTAGTGGTTGAAGTGAGCCCGTTTGTACAGCTTGGTATTTACGGGGACTCTCCTCTCAGCACACAGAAAGGCATTTACTTTACTTTCCAGCACAACAACATCAAGAAGTCTTTGGAAACTTTGACACTTCAGTAAAAAAGGTCTGGACAGCCAGGTGGCCAGAGAGGTAACTGTTTTGTTCTCACAGTGACCAAATGATCGAAACTGGGTCATTGCCCGACAAAATCCTGTGTGTTCACGTAAACTGACTTTTAGGATAGATGCATACTGGGTCTGCACTGCGAGTATGATGGTTTGCCTTGGCATTTGGAAAGACCCAACCCTGTGAAAGTGGAAGTCAGAATGTGCACCAACAAAACTCTCAAAGCCTTTTAAAGTGTTTTTTTTTTTGTTTTTTTTATGTGCAGGATCTGCTCTGGGATTTCAAATCTTTGATATACAGATTTTTTTTATGTTAAAGGAAGAAGAGGAATTACAGAAAGAAAACAAAGAAAGTTTCAGAATGTTTCTATTCCTGATTCCCTTGAATTAAAATATTTTTATGTGTAAATTACCATCAAACTATGTCATAGTATTGAGTTGAACTTAAATTTCAGTGAAAACATTCTGGTGCGTTACAGTCATAAACATGATGCTGTTGGATAAAATTCTTTAGCCTTCAAACAGGATGTTGATTGGTGTGTAGGATAGGATTGTGACCTAAATTGGTAGAATAGCTCTTTAGCTATATCCATGTGTGTATTAATGTTAGTCGTACTATGGATGATCCAATTAAGTTGAAAGGCTTGATATAAGCAGGCAATGAAAAAGCTTATCTTAAATAATCTTTTTTTTTTTTTTTTTTTTTTTAGCTTAGTATGACATCTTTGTGAAATATGTCACATACAGAGAACCAAACACATACACTATACAAGTTGATGTATTGTCACTATATCCCAGATTTGGGAAGTAAATTAAGTTAGTGGAAGGAAATTTGTGCCTAGACCAGAAAGGATTTCTTGCTTCCAGGTGAAATATGTGCTTTCAGACAAATAAAGGCAGATGTATGTTCCCACGCTGGTGTGCGATTGTGTAGATTTGTGGCTACATCATTGGTTCTCAAACTATAAACCGCAGTAGGTGGGGCACAAATGACCAATATGGAGTTAAGCTAAATTCACTGAATATGATTTATGTCGGGGAAATTAACAAAACAAAGTTTGCTGATGCTATCCCGCCACCCGTTCATACATATTGGGGTTTTTTCTTTTCGTATCTGCTACGTTTGGGTTAAACACTGCTTTGCTTTAAAGTCATCTTGAAGAAGAAAAGTAACGACGACAACAGAGTTCAACGCACAATAAACAACAAAGATAAAGATAATAAAGAAGCATAGACTGGCTGCAGTAGGCAGTTTTTATCATTTTTAACATTTGGTTTCATTACATTAATTAAAGACATTTTGATATCTGTAACAGCTTCAGTCTACACTGCAACAAAGCAAATGACCAACAACAGCACAAACACGAATAAGAGCAGCCCACATAACCGGTCGGTCCGTGCATTGTGACCATTTCCCTAAGCGGCTGCAGCACATTGTGCGTCGGCAAAAGCTCCAGCATGACACTGCACCAGTGCAGTGTCATGCTGGAGCCGTGTTATAGATTCTGTCCTTTTTGGCACACAAGTGTAGTCTTAAGTGGCGACTGGTGTTTGTGCTCTTTAAGTTGCGTTAGTTCAGTTAAACAGCTCATTGGACAGTCTAATAATGTTTGAATATTTGCTGACTCAGCGCTAACGAGCCTCAGGGCGTCAAAAAAAAAAAGCAGCCATACCAGTTCATCCACTGCTGTCTTTCAGTGCCTTTGCTTTGTGACACCTCTCTCTGATAAATCAATAGCTCTGTAGTAATTTAAGTAGTGGTAAGAAATGTTGCAGCTATCCAGAGAAATAAAGCTAGATATGCAAAATGCATATTGTCACCAGCAACAGGCGGTGAGGCACCAACCATAAAGCCACCTGCTCAGAGTAGCATCACCGTGGCACCAAACAGCCGACATGCACATAAAGAGCTTGGACTTGTTGACGTGGACAGGCTGACACATGGAGAACCACATACACAAACACACTCACTGTGCATATGTTGCAGGCCTTTTAGTGTGGGAGAAGCCAGTGTTCTTAATCCAGCTACAGCAGGGTATTAAATCTACTTTATGTTTGTGTGTAATGGGAGGGTTTTCTGGCTTTCAGACAGCAGCCTCAACAGCTTACAGACACCAAAACGAGGAGGGTCCCTACCACCAGTTACCGCTGTCGGGCCCACCGCTGTCTGAGTGATTTTTGTAATTCAGAGCTTTGTTTCTACACTAGCAGTAGGGAAACAGGGCACTAAAGTACTAGTCTTTAGTACGAATATTATACTAGACTGTACTCAAATTGTACTTGTGGCTCCTCTTCACAGATTGCATTTATGAAACGTTAATTATTTATTTAATTGTTTAATTTCTAGAGGTTTAACAGTAAAAATCTACATTTATCTGCAAGAAAACAAACCAAAAGAAATTCTGAAATTACTTTTTGTTACAAATCCTTCAGAGGTGTATGATAAGTGACTGAAAAAGTATAATAACGAATATCAACTAAAGCCTTTCATGAAATGTCTGTTTCAAAAGTACAAACATCTGCAAGAGGAGCTTCAATAGAGCAGCCTCTCACGACGAGCTGAACTGTGTGGAATATTAATTGACGGACTCTATTAATTTCTGGGGTTTTGCACAGTTAATGTGTTAGGACATTAAGAATAAACATGGAGGTTTTCCACTATCCACTACCAACCCCCCCCCCAAAAAACACATTAGCTCTAATTTTGTGCTGTCAGTCATTGCATAAGACTGCGTGGTCGTGTCATTTTTTTTTGTTACACATTGAAAACCTCAATTAGTTTGCACGCTAAAGCCTGATGATGACTCACTACATTAATAACAATCCATAGTGTGTTTTACTTCCATGACAACCATCATTTGGTCAGGGTAGGTCTGTCATGCGCATCCTCCTTACTTCTCATCCATTTCCTACTGAACAACAAGTCTTGTAATTATCTGTATTGTGCAGTATTAACACATTTTCCAGACCTTTATGAGTATCTTGCTATTTTTGTTAATTGCTAAAAGGAACCCTGGCGTGCTGGTTCTCATCTTTTTCTCCCCACCTGATTGCCATGTGCTTGTAATCTGACGCCTACCTGCTCTATACCCCTGTTGCACACTGGGAAGTACGGGGATGTTCCTGGAAAACTGAACACCTTAGAAAGGCAGTTTTGTAGTTAACTAAATGATAATGCTCCCAAACCCATAATCTGACTGCAGATAGAGATTTAAATGCAGTTTTTGTTAAAACTGAAGAGTCTCTCAGATGGTTGTAGTGTTGGTCGTGATCAATATATAAGATTCTTCTTCTTTATAAATAAGTAAGGCAAGTAAATAATAAAAACACACAAGTGACAGCCTCAGCCTGCACTCACCTCTGTAACCCCCATCCTCAGAAACTGAAAACAAAGAAACTGAGGAGCCGTGGGTTCTAGTGGAGACAGGGTCCACTTAAGGAGGCAGTGATCAATCCTCAGCTTTAATTTCTTAATGGCTGGTTTGACCCTCTGGCCCTGGCTCTTCTCTGCTTCTCAAATTGTTTTTAAATGGCTTCATTTTGCGAAGCTCTTGGCTCCTTTGATTGCATTAGTATCGGGCTGAACGGGGTAAAGGCTTTTGTCACAGGCTACATTAGTGTTAATTCATTGTGTGTGTGTGTGTGTGTGTGTGTGTGTGTGTGTGTGTGTGTGCTTCTGTACCACATGACTTCATATGCACGTTCCGGTGAATTTGGGCATGTGTATGTACTTGAGACATTGATTGAAGTATTTAAGTTAAACTGATTGTGAGGCTTGTGAGTAAAGTGGCTTATGTGTGTGTGTGTGTGTGTGTGTGTGTGTGTTCTCTTATGATGGCGATGTTAACTTCACTGTCCACTGAAGATAGCAACACTTTCTGTTTTAAAACTATCGCACCTGACGTCGCTAACCTTTCTCTAATTAACTTATGGTGAGATGTTTCCTTTTTTTCCCTACGTAATGCACGTTAATGGATGCTTTGCTCAGCTCCGTGGTGGAAGGTTAGTTTTGTTATCCGATCCACATTAAAGTAAATAAGTTTAAATATCTCCAGTGATGATTGACAATCAGGTAATTAACTCACACTTTGCAATTTCCTTGTTTATTAAGATGCTGATTACACTATTAGGAAAGAAGCGGGTATTATCAGATGACATTCTGTTCATTTGCATATGCCATGGGAGAGTTGATCAACATGGCATCAATGTGTGTTAGCAAAAAATGTTTGCAAAGCTAAATTAAAATAAACTGCTAGACCTACAGTGCTGAAGAAGGGAGCACAGATGCTGCTAATACCACAGACAGCAGATAGGACTAACTAGCTTCCATACAACAAAAGATGCAATAAAAGCAAAACAAGTTGGAGAACCCTGTTTGAGCACTTTAATGAGCTTAATTAGCAGGAGCCAAAATGGGGAATAGATTGTCCTTTAACTGCTTCATTTTCAAAAAGATATTGGAAAAAAACAAAAACCCTAGAGTCAGAAGGCAGCATGAAATGCATTTGAACAGCAAATCCTATTTTGTTTGTTAGAACCCCTCTTTGCTTCCTCATGACTGGCCTGACAAAAAGAGCTCCATTTAACAAAGTAGTCTAAGATATATTTTAACTTACTGGCTGCTAGACATGACGCACACTCACAGTGATTACACAGTGTACGAGTGGATAGAGATGTGTCTCTCCCATCACGGCAGTCTTCACTGCTGAAATCTGCTGTACATGATGGAGACTTGCTGTTTTATGAGGCAGTGATCACATTTTAGTCATGAATCAGGAACCACGACCTGCCATTAAATCTTATGGTGCAAATTGCAACAGTGATAGCAATGTCTTTCCATTTTTAATAACTTTTCAGCGTATACATGCGGACCAGGAAACTTCACATTTGTACAAATGATAGGAAGACGTTTTGCTTAGGCAGAGTGGCACTTTGAGTTAAAACCTAGTAACATGCTCAAAATGATAGCACGCTGATGTTTAGCAAGTAGAATGCTGTATTGGCTATCTTGGTCTAGCATGCTCGTAGTAGTAGAGGAAAGTCAGGGGATCCCCACAGTAATTAAAAAACAATAGTCACAGACTCAAAGCTAACTGCTGGTGGAGCTGCAGGGAAAGTGTGGCCATAACCAAAGTCACTAGGATCTATCCTCATGAGACAAATTCATTCAGCGCTTGTCAAGATGGCACAGACATTTGCTCGCTTTTATGAAAAATTGGCTGATGGCAGGAAACGTTGATAGCTAGCTGACTCATGATGATAACAGCTCATTAACAAGGGCTCTCTTTGCATTGTGGGAGCCATCACCACATCCAGAGCCAAAGACACTACTTGGCAGAAAGGCTCTGTTGTACTGTACTAGTCTTGATTTATTTTTTTATTTTTTTTAAATCACATTATTGACCACTTTCTGCCCTCTTCTCCTCTTATGGTGTAGTAGGGCCATATTTTACTGCTTCCTCAGGCACGCTAATTCAGCACAGCCGATGCTCCTCCTCCTGTTTTCTTCCTCCTGTTACCCCATCCACTTGCGCTTGTTTTATTTTGCAACATTTGCACTTGCCAGCTTGAAGTCTGTGAGAAAATTTTTCTGCAGGCCATATATATTTCTTTCCTTATAAGTTCGTCTCTTCTCTCTTTACTCTCCATATCCCCCCCTGTTGTTTTTCTCTCCTTTATCCCTCTATCCTGCCTTCATCTGCACAGTGTCAGGCCCACTGACTGGCCGTTATGTAATAGTCAGGTGATGGGCTGGCCTGTTGAAAGGCCTTAAAGGCCTACTGTCCTAACAGACACTGCCTCCGCTCCTGTTTGTAACTGTTAGACTCTGCCTCATCTGCAAATGATTGTCAACTTTAACAGATGTCTGTCACATTCATTCTGTCAATTTGTAATTGGGTTGCTCTTTTTATTACCTCAACTCCAATCCTGCGTCTTATTAACAAAAAGAACATGACAATGTTTCGAAAGCCCTAAACCTAAAACCGATTTTTAACTGTTTCCTAAAAGACAGAAGTAACTGGCAGACAGCTGCAGTTGGAGTAATTTAAAGATCTGCTAAAACTCAGGGAGAAACACAGAGAGTTGACCATGTTAGACCAACAAGGGTTTTGTAAGCAGTGTTTTGTAGGTCTAGCCACATGAGGTGACCATATGGTGTAACTTTCCCTGCCAAGAACTGTTTAAATGTCTTTCCACCTGTCTGTACTTTTCTTCATTTTGCTCTTACCCAATTTTTTTTCAGGCTGATGAAAAAATTCTCAAAAACAATTTGGCTGTCATGATTATGACTCCTACCGAATACCTTCAACTCAAACACCAGAAGTGTTCATGTTAGAACAGTGTTAATGCCTGCATGAATTAGCTGTTTTTAACTGAAGTAATTATTGACACCTACTGTAGTCCCACTGGGCCTCCCACATTGTGCCTGCGGGCACTTTACAATAGCACATTTTGTTCAGGAGTCACGAGCACGCTCCCTCATTATACGAAATGCAGTTTGTGTACATCTTCAGCACATAAACTCTTGTCTGTAAATAATGCAGTGAAGTTCATCAAGGAGTGAGAAGAGCCCTTTTCACTCTAAGTGTTTAAGGATTTAATGTCCACGGCGCTCGGCTGCAGTTGTCCCACTTTGATCCAGTGCCTCTTGATTATCTGTTAGTTTATTGAGTTTAACAATAAGCAATTTTGATGCGTTTCAAATCATGAACAAGTAAATTTCCAAAGGACTCCGTAGTTTTTTGGGCTTGTACTCTTGCTGTGAGAATGTAAATATTATGACAGGCAAGTCTGCTTAAACAGGTCTGAGGTTATGCCGTTTTACCTGTATGTGTGATGGTTGTTGTTTATGCCAAAACATGTAACTTGCGTTTTATTTTATGATGTTTTAAGTGAACTGAAGCCAGCTAGCCAGTTCAGGCAGGCAGGTCAAACTGCAGCGCGTCATAGGCTCGTGATGTGCCTCGCTTTCCTCGCATCAGTTGTTTAGTTAGGCTGCAAGATTTCCCATCTTCCCTTTCGACGTGTAGGTGCTGCTTCAACCACAGCCCCCACCCCAACATACACCTGTGGGCTCCTGGGGGCTATGTACTCATCATTTCCCAATTTTATATGTAACATATTTGCAGGCACCAGACTCTTAACTATGTTCTGCCTTTGCCTGCTTTTCTCCCGCTAGGTGCTGATATCTGCTGAAGATGAGTAGTGGGAGGGGGGACACCCCAGAGCCCCCCAGAGGGGAGACATTCTGAAGAGGAAGGATTGTCAGTCAGACCTCCTAGGGCCCAGGTAAAACCTTCATCCACCACCCACAGCCTTAGGACTACACCCTTACACAAAAAGCCTCCTTGTAATAGCAACTGCTCGTAGCTAAAGCCGTTTTACGTCATTATAGTATACTCAGCTATTAATTATACAGATGCTCATTTTATGGGTATGTATCGGTTGGTTGGATTTTTGTCACATTATTAAATAAATAAATAAGTAGTTATAAATTACATGATAGTTTACAGCTCATTAAGAAGAAAAGGGAGTGATTAATTTAGGTCAATATGGAAAAATGCTGCAACAGCATTTCTGCAGACAGCAGTTGACTGAATAAACTGTTGTAATGACGATACGCTGTGGTGTGTGTGCACCAAGGGTATAACGAGGACACAATGATGTTGTGGCTGAGGTTGTGAACTTAATTTTACAGAGTATCTCATTGTCTCACAAAAGAGAAGGGGCCGTTAAGCGGAGCATGCAAGTAACTCTTGAATTTTTAGAAACATTTTTAACGGCTTAACGCAAGAACACTGCGACGTTGTCGGCTGTAGCTATAATAATTCAGTTATCATGGTTCTGACTTTTCTTCAGTAATGTCTTTGTTTCCCTTCCTGTCCTCCAGCCCTAAGAGGAGCACTGAGAGGAGGAACCGGGAGCAGGAGAACAAATACATTGAGGAGCTGGCAGAGCTGATCTTTGCCAACATCAACGACATGGACGACCTCAACGTCAAGCCGGACAAATGTGCCATCCTCAAGGAGACGGTGAAACAGATCAGGCAGATCAAGGATCAGGGTGAGGATATTCTTTTGTTTACTCTCTGCATAATAATTATAATAATGATAAAATGTTAATAAATATGCTTGTTGCACTGTGTTGCTTGTGCTTGGCAAACCAAAGCAATCCAGTTGCTTTTGATTTGCCAGAGTTCAGGGTGTTTGTCCTTGAAAGGTCATAAATATACATTTACAAATAAGAGGAAAAGACAGGGGATCCCCAAAGTAATTACAAACAGCAATCAAACAGTCAGAACTAACTGCCGGTGGGGCTGGAGGAAAAGTCTGGCTATTACCAAAGTCATTAGAATCTATCCTCCTGTGACAGTTCCACTCAGTGGTTGTCAAGATGGCAGCTCTGCCGTCAGACAGACATTTTATCCCCAAAGCCAGACTGCTAGCTTTTATGAAAAATGGTTGATAGCAAGAAAAGCTGATAGTCATGAATAGTCAGGCTGAACAGCTCATTGACAAAGCCAAAGTAATTACAAAATAACTCTTATTCTCTTTTACTGGTTTAACCTACCATTTTGGGAGCCTATCCCAGCTGTCATGGGGCGAGAGGCAGGGTACACCCTGTACAGTTTGCCAGCCTGTCACAGGGCTAACACAGAGAGCCATTCACACCTATGTGCAATTTAGAGACACAAATTAACCTAACCCCAGTAGGTGCATGTCTTAGGTGGAAATCGAACCCAGACCCTCCAGATATCATTCTAGCTGTAAGGCAGTAGTGCTAACCACCACACCACCGTGCTGCCCCAGTTTACAGACTTTAACACTTTTACATCTCAAACTCAAACGGATGATTTTGTTTTACATCACTCTTAACTTTCAGCTGATATCAATGTGTTTATTTTCCACATTACAAATTTGGTCTTAAATTTAATCTGAGTGGTTGCAAACGGGCAGCGTTACTGTTTACAGTAAACAATGAAGCTGTTTTTTTGGGGACAGGAATCTATTTTAATGAGTTGAGAAGTTGAGAAAAGTCCACCTTCTAGGGGAAAGTAGGAAGTAAGATCAAATATGTTTTCTCAGATGACTGTTTCATAATCAAAGAGAGTCTATTCATGTTCTCACAACCACAAACATGGCACAACTGCCGGAGGAAAGTGTTGCTGTTGGAAGTGAAAACTCATAAATAATCTTATGTCTGTACCATCGTAAGTGCTACAGTCACATAAATGGAACCTGTAATTATTGAAATTACTTTCTGCTGCTCTTAATGTTTTACATCTGCTCAGCTTAAAAAAAAAAAAAATGTTGACCACAACCTAATGTCTCAGACACAGTCTCTTTTAACATGGCTTGAATGCCTGATGAAGCCTCGAGCTGGTAAAAACTCTGGCTCCAACCTGTATGTCACAAGTCCCCACCTTTTGGGACCTGCAGTAGGCTGAACCCACTGATACGGAGAGAGGAAATGTGAGTGTAAACGCAGACTCAATAATGACAGTGTGTACGCGATGATGGTGAGACAGACAGAGGCAGGGCTGTTATGTAACTCTGACCAACATGATGTAAGCCTTCAGAGGAAAGCAGGCAGATCTGCCTCCATCTCAGTCTCACAATCTTCTCAGCTTCCTGCTCTTCTTCCCTTTAGCTTTCTTCCTTTACCTGCCAACCTTTTTCACCACATCTCAGTCTTTCCTTGTTACTTTTTTAATCATTCTGCCACCTTTCTTTTTAATTTTGTTTCATTTTAATTCCACTTTTCTCCTTGTGTCCCATCTCCTTTCCTCATTTCCTCATCCCACTAAGTTATTTCCTTTCCTTTCCTTTCCTTTCTTCTTTTAACCTGTTGTGTCTTTTATTTCACAACCTCTGTCTTATGTACTCTTCCACTTTTCTCTCTCCCCCTTATCTTTATCTCTGTCTTCATCACTTATTTTCTTGTGGCCCCTCTCCTCTGTTTGTTCCTGTGGTCAACCACTTGGTGTCCACGTGTCGCAGTGCTGTTTGTGTCTGAAAACAACAGCTGAATAAGCACGCACGCACACAGACAGATAATACACTCATCACACAGCTGTGAGGTCAGCTTCAGAAAGCTATTTTCTACGTCTTTTTGAGCCGATGAGTTCGATTTCACCCAAAAATTATGAATTCTAACTCGATTGAAAGGTCATGGAAAACAGTCAGATGAGGAAATAGTATTGTACTCATCCATTCATGGCGGTCGGGTGTCAAGGTGTGTGTTTATGTTATTTGGCTCACACATCATGTTTACACTTACTGCAGGGTAATATTCTAGAAGATGAGTGTTTGTGTAGTGAGCGTGCACTACCATCTGAGTGTGCAGTGTCCTTGGTTTCTCAGTCAGATGCAAAAACACCAGTGATGGAAAAAAAAAAACTCCCTGCTTGAGGCTCCGCAAGGGGATTTCACTAACCAGTTGGTGACATCCATCTTTTATGTGAAAGGGATCAGTTGTGTTGGCAGTTAATTTCCTGTCCATTATGTGATTAACTGGTTAATGGTTTCAAATACCAGCTACCTAAACTGATTCAGGAAGTGTAACGGATGGGTTTGTGGTAAATTGTAAATGCCAAACTGAATTGTGAACTAGCTCTGAAAAGCGTGTAATCAAAATTCTTCGTCCACCACCAAGCTGTTTTGGAGTTTCTGCAGCTAGTACGTAGCTGAAGCATAAAGAAAACAATATTTTTCTCAAGCCTGATAATTGACACAGTGGCCAACAAAAACTTTGCAGTAAAATATATTTACACACATATTAGACTTTTTATATTGATGTAGAAAAGGGATCTCACGGTGCGGTGCTGTTTTAGCTTGCTAGATATTGCTTGAAAGTTATTTTGATTATGTAAGCTTGATTTATAAGCAGTGGTGTGCAGAATTACTCTTTTGCCTCTTCACGCAAATTGGGGGATTTGGAGTCCAAACCTGAGTGCATAAATTGATCGTGTCAAATGGAGTGTAGCATATTTATTGATTTTTTAAAAAAAAAAAAAGCAGACTATAACTGTAACACCCTCCAACCTGCACTGCAGAGCCACCACAGGCTCTACAGTGACAGGGTTTAAGGCTGATGACTCTGTACAGCTCTGGTCCCACAACAGGAATGTCAGCTATGTGGCCTAATGGGGCCATGGGAGGCTTAACGGTCCAGTGGTACAACCAGGGAGGAGAGAGTGGAGACTGGCCTCTGCTCTGGCTATAAAAGTGCAAAATGCAGAAAACATTAGTGCAGCGATACCTGCTGCCCATGACATCCCAGGCACTGAAACCTACACATCATCGTGCTGTTGGAAGACTTTGGTTTGGAGTTTATATAAGCACAAGGTTAGCGTAAGGACTAGCCAAAGAATGTAATGTGTGAAAGGTCTTCGTGTATATAAAAACACAGTCTGAGTGGGTGTGTGTTTGCCTGAAGGCTTCATCATCACAAAAACAATACTGTCAGTGTTTTCTTCAAAAACAAAATGCCCACCAAGAGGGAGAGCTACAGTGAATGCTTCAGTCTGACGAGATGGTTTTCCAAGAAAAGGAACGTGTTTCTCTGATGCGCGGACGTACAGCGAGCTGGTTCATTTGAAACAAGCTTTTCTTTTGATGCTGAGCCTTAACTTCTGACATGCTCCATCATCAATGAGTCATGCCTTCATTAAACGACTTCAAGTGTGTCGTACAGTCTGGTCTTAAAGTCCCAGTTGTAAGCAACAAACAAATGGCCTTCCTTGACTTTGAGGAAACTATTTGTTTTAGGTATTTCTCTTTATTAAAAAAAAAAGTCAGAAATATGTCACGTTAACCCCCGTCTTTCATGCCTGTTACAGAAAAGGCACCGGTGGCCGACGCTGAGGAGGTGCAGAAAGCTGACGTCTCGTCCACGGGGCAAGGTGTTATTGATAGAAGACACTCTTGGGCCCATGATGCTGGAGGTAGGTTCAACCAACACTTGTGTGGCTGCAGTAAAAGTGTTGGGGGGGGTCATGACAGTCAAAGCTGTAATGATCAGAAGAACTTATTTGTTGGTATGATGGTAAATCCAAGAAAGATTGTTCCAGATGTGAAGGTGTTACAGGTAACTGTAGCACCTTTATAACTGCCCAAACTGAGGGGAACAGTTTCAATTAACGGGTTCTTGTAAACGGGGCCGTGCAACATAATTTTGTGTAATGTACCAATGATTGTGAGAGCTTGTCACTTGTACCAGATGCAGTCGTCACAGCAGTTGAAATAGGGCAAAAATGCAAACGCTGAAAAGGAGAGCTGACCTCATTATAGCTGCAAATGTATAATGTATGCAGCAATACGTAACTGAACCAAGTAGGAGGACAACCCTACC
>JAMQGT020005378.1:0-35231 GCA_024447675.2 Pterophyllum scalare
TCCCCGATGGTTACCCGATATTGAGACACCTTGTTCCTAGGTGCCAAGATCAAACCTCAGACGAATTTGTTTATTTACTGATTAGAGCTATTTGAGATTTTTTTTTTCTTTTGTTAACCTAAGGAATAAGGCATTTGTGCTTTTCACAAACTAGTGTTTTCTCTACATTTTTACAGTACGTACTGTCGATAGTTATTCCTACTGGGGTTAACCTTGAGTACAGTTTGTGCTAGACATTGATTGGAGCTATCTGCAATGCCAGAGCTTTAAAGTAACTTGAGATGTGCTCAGAAGTTTGTTTACAAGAAACGCCTAAGCACTGGATGTTTTTGTAGTATTTTTAAGACTGCCGCAGTGTCTCAGTGAAATGTGCACGTACACACATATTGCAGCAGGTAAGAGGAGGAGAGCAGGCTTACCCATTCCTGTCAAGTTTGACACTGGTCTGTTGTAAAATAGAAAAATGGCACATCTTGCATCTCTTTATGTTTTCAGTTTTTCCTGGAGGTGAGGTAGATGAGCTGAGGAACCCTGCACATTTTTAATAAATCCGGCTCTTGACCACTGTTCTTAGTTTAAACACCCCTTTCTTCTTAACAGATATGCCATTGTTTTATGACTTTTAATAATCTTTTACTATAAAGAGACCCTGTGCATTCTGACATTGACGGAGCTCCAGAACCCCGCACATTCACCTTGTGAAGCAGCAAAACACTCACAAAGTGCTCAACTAGAGTATACGTGGCAGAGAATAATCAGCCAAGCATTCATGTCTGACAGTCATAGTGTATGCAATCTAAATGAAGAAATTTTATTGCTGAAATAAAATCTAGTTGCAGTGGAGTTTCAAATGGAGTTTATCCATTGATCTGGACCATTTGTGTCATTTTGTATAAACTGGAACAAAAAAAGCAGTAAAGTGCCTGACTGAGCTGCCTGTGAGGGAAGGTTTGTGAGATTGCAGCCGCAGAGTTGTAATCTGGCCACATTTCTTCAGTGTGTGTCCTTAATATTTTTTGCAAAACAAAAAATTTTAGAAAGTATAATAACATTAACAAGCATGATCTACAGTATATACTAACCTGTTTATGCTACGGAGCCCTGAGGAGAGTTAAATTTGCTCACCTGCTGATTTTAAAAGTCGAGTTTAAACACTGAGTTGGATGTTTGTTGAGTTTACTACAGGTTTTTTAATGACTTGCTTTGAGCTGTCAGAAACAGACTGGGTTTTTATGGTTGACCTTGAACTGCTTCCAGTGTTGTTCCTTCCGACTAGAAATGCAGACTGTCATGGATCTGGACCTTAAATTGAATAGAGATAACGTTGTTTGGAGTTTGAACAGAATTGGCTTGATTTGCCTGTTCACCTTGGTTTCTCCACTTTCATTCTCATCCAAGGTGCTCCCTGTGAGAGTAGAATGACCTGCTATATGTGTCCCCTGTGTTGCTCTGCCTGCTGTCAGACAGGGAAGGGATCCTGGCATGCTGACAGCTGGCTCTGCTGCTGTCCCATGTGATCAGCAGTCATTTGCTGTACTTTGTCTCACAGCCACAATGGCAGCCAGTGTGGACACTGACAGGCTATTTTGGACTGAAATTCCACCACCCCGCTGTCAAACCAAACAAACTCTACCTTAGAAGTCAACAAAAACCCACATAGAAAAATGGATACCATCAGGACAGCTGATACTTTGTTTGTTAGTGGAACCATGTGAAAATATATGGGATGTAAGCACAGTTACATGTTGTTGGGTTCCCATGACTTTGACTTGCTCCTTGAGATACTTGAAAAAAATCTCTAAATTACTCTCTTAATTAGTGTTTTCCTGTCCCCATTTTCCATCTCTTTCCTTTTTTTTAAAAAAAACCTGTTTTAGAATATGTACATATTAACTACCAAATGCCTGTGTTAAAAAATCATGCAGCAATAAACCTTTGTGTGTGTACATTTTTAACCTCACACGTAATTGTTTTATGATAATTACACAGCTCTGGAAGTTTCATCATTCTGTTGAGTGGCCCAGCTCCATCCACTAGCTTTGGACGCTGCAATTAAATGCAATTTTCCAAACTTGTAATCATAAGAAAAATGTTCATTTTAACTGGATGATTTTTTTTTTTGATTGCAATCACACAGCCATTTATTTCCCCTGTTGGTATCTTTTGTGCGCCAACTGTGAGTACATGGGCGTTCAGTGTCTTGTGATAAATATGCAAATTGTCTTAATAGCGTTGTAGGTGAAAACTGTTTTCAAAGCACAGCGTTACTGCTAATGTATTCATTGACAGGATTAGATTAATCTTTAGGATTATAAAGATGGCTCGTGGAACGCTTTTTTTTTCTTCTGTTACACCTCACAGTAATTTAGGATTGCTCACTAGGTCAAGAGTTCACAGCCGAGACTAAAAACAAAAGAAATGCCGGCTCATGAAACAAGCCTCACATTTATAATTGAGGTGCTACAGAGTGTGAAATTTACAGACTGCATGTCTTAATGAGTTTGACTGGAGTTTTTTTTTTGTTTGGATTTAAGTGTGAAGATTGTTCTCCATAGTTTCACCTTTGAGATTTTTGCATGCCGTTATGTGACTGATTTCAGTAACTTGCTTCTAGGAGGAAAAGTGTTTGACCAGGCATGACAGCGTGAGAGGAAAGGACGGCTAAACCCAAGTTACTCTGATATCCACCCTTATCTATGAGGAAAAGCACAAGGGAGCGATCGGACCGCAGTTCTTTTCGCACCAGATTGACATTTACTTGACAGTGCCAATTGAAGCCTCTTCACCTATTACTGCATGCTCACTCACACGGACACAATGTTTGATTTAGAAACCTCTCAGGTGAAATTCCAATCTAGAGCCATAAAAGCAATTATGCACTTGATGCTACTTCTCCAGGCGACTGCATAAATGAACAAATAAGATCAATCTCAATTCGTCCGACCTGAAATAATTGCTTATTTGTCACAATTAATTTCAGAGCCTTGACTCAAGACCCCATGATACTGATATTGAATGTCTATATTATTACCTGAAATCCTGCTCATTAAATGGACCCGAATCCAAAGGATTAGTTTCTGTGTTAAATGGATGATAAAAGGGTCATTTCCTTGAATGAGCCAAGGAAGGAGAGAAGAAGTGATGCAGAAGTTAGAAGTTAATAGTCACAACTCCACCTCTGTCATGTCACAAAGATCACTCCCTGAGCTGTCAGCACCTTGCTTTAAGTGTGCACACTTTGTGATTCCCCACATTTGTCTTTCTTTTCTGCCAGTTATCACTCCTTTGATCCAGTGCATATATGTGCGTGTGTTTGTGTAGGTATAAGTTACAGAGTGTATGTGCAATATGTACAAAGGGTAATCCTTTCTTGGAAAGGGACCAGAGGAGGCGAGGCGCTCATCTTCACAGGAACTAATCACCCGATCCCGCCTGCTGTTTACAGGCAGACTTGCCAGCCAAAATCAAATGCAAAGCCCATGTTAATTGCCTTAATGTTGCTTCCCTGTCAACCATGGCTTGGCAGCAGCCTTTAGCACTGTGCCACAAAATAAATTCTTTTAAATTCTTCAGTGAATGCCAAAGACAAAAGGGAGTTCTGCTCCCCAGGAATGCAGAGCAGGAATCAGTTTTTATTGTGTTAAATTTAAAAGCCAGGAGAGCAGAACAGACATATGGGAGGGCAAATGAACATGGAGGTTGGTTCCATATGAGGAGGTGCAAGGCATGAAGTTCAGGTCTAGCTTAGGTCATTAAAAGACCAGAACTATTAGTCTCGCTCAGGTCTAGTGTGTCAGAGATGGTAATTGAGTCGGTCTCTGTACAGCCTGCTCTAATGAGAAGCTGCAGGGCTTGGGTTTGACTAATTTCTCCTATGCCAAGGATGATATGTCAGGCTGGCTGTCCTGCATCTAATGACTCCAGATACGTAATGAAGGATTGGCGGGATTTGCAAAGACATAAATGAATTATATTAATGTACTTCATAGTGCACTCAGGACACTTGCAATTCAAAGGCTTTTGATGTCCTCAAAGTGCACTTTGCCTATATATATCCAAACAGAGTGATGACACATTAAAGCAAAAATCTTAAACTTTGACCCCAATACAGTGATGGAATTTGGCTCAGCCTAGCTGTAGGGAACATTTTGATGGCATTGTGTCTTGAAGTATTATCAAAGAGGTGTAGGTTTCTAAGTTTTTAGGAACTACACAATAACAAGATGACCGTATATATCAAGACTAGACAATGCTGTATTTGCTTGGTAAAGCATAGCATGTCCACCACTCCATCAGGTGGTGATCTGATCTTTCTGCTGATAAATTCCCTTTGTTCTAAAGTAACAAATGTGCATTGACTGGAAGTAAAGTGCACATAACCTCAGTAATCACCTACTTTTGTAGATACTTTGACCTGTTTGAGTTGTCTATACAGCCCTGGACAGAGCTGAAAATGTCTTATACAGAAACCAGTCAAGCTGGTAAACATCACATTTCACTCTCATGTGATTCTCATCTCCACTGTGTCCGCTATGGGTCAGGAGCTCATATGTCCTAAAGGAACAGCACAGCAGCTGATTATGATGGATTATGATAGATCCCTCCTTGACTGTCCTCTGCAGCTTGTCACACATTCCCCACTGCATTTGCACATCCTCGTACACGTAAATGTTCATATTAATGACACTTTGCGAAAAAAAAACCCTCGAAAGACGCTGTGCAACAGAATGATCCTTTTATACGCCGGCAAACATAGAGACTATACAGTAACACATTCTTTATATAAACATTCATACATGCATACAACCACATGTAAGCACAACGATAATGCAGTGCCACTGATCAGCAATAGTTTTGAACCTAATTAACTCACCACAAACTCACATGAAAGCACATAAACCTACTGGGTAAAGAAAAAAAAATCTAAAAGAGAAGGAGAGCTGCTTTCACAGCAGGTCATTTGTTTTGATTTTGTTTGGTGTCTTTACCGGTGCTGTGCAGAGCACTTTGAGCAGTGCATCTCTGTCAGATCAGTCACCTCCTCCACCTACAACCACCACCCCTCATTCCATTACCACAAATGGCATTAGCGTAGCAGCAGTGATGAGAAATGAGGTGGATGGCACTAATCGCTGGTGCAGACGGATGTGTGTTTAGTCACCTGGTCAACAAGCCGGTAAAGAAAACAGATGTAGAGCAAGTGGAAGAATGTCAGAGTAGATGGTGATATTGACCCAGGGGAGGCTGTAGAGATTTGATGGTGCTACCCGCCATGACTCTGCATATGATACTGAGCACCAGGTGCACTGGTGTGTTACATGGCGAAAAACAAATGGTTGCCTTTCATTACATGAGCCCTATGAAGCTTCTTCCTAATGTACTGTGAGAGTACGTTTTAGGCATTGCCATGACAACATAGAAGACTAGGGCTCTGCACCACATAACAGAATTACAGGTCTAAGTAAAACAAAGGGGGAAGCAGAGCCAGAGCAAGTGGGCTCACCAGCAGAAGAGAATTAAGTGGCAGCCAGAAACACGGGGGTGGGGGTGGGGTGGGGTGGGGGGATGAAATTGTTGTAATGTTGTGGAGGTTTAGTGACATCCAGTTCTTATCACACAGAGGAAGGATAAACGCTTATCACAGAACAATAGAATGTAGGGCTACACAACATCTTTTCTGGATCAACACTGAAATGTACATATGGGCAATAGTCTAATCACAGTATGTCCCCTTAATAAGGCAAATTTACTGGCATGGATCTCATTTTCCATGACTGACCTACAAAAGAAGTTGGTCTGATATGACATAATTTACTCAGATTTAAGGGTTCATACACGCACAGGGTCTGCATATTCACCACAAAACAACAGGGAAAAGGAACAATTTGGTTTCAAAAAAGAAAAGCAGTGAATTGGAGGGGTGAGTCAATTTATTCTTCCTGTGCAACCAGCGGCTGCTGAACCGTGCCGTCCTATTAGACTCGGTTGTTTTATTATTATACTTTAGGTGCATGCTGAGACAGCTGAACCAACTGAACCATATCACAATTTCAGTTTTTGTCCAATATTGTGCAGCATTAATAGAAAGTGAGATATCCCTAACCTGTTCACCCATGGCTTTACCTTAATTAACAATTAGGGAAAAAAGAGTCACCTGGAATGCTGTGATGACCTTCCTCATCAGCAGTCATGTGTTTTTCTGTGAACATTATTCCAGTTTTCGGAGGTAGCGCATTGACTGAAGTCTTATTGGAGTGACCTTTAGTTACAGCATCAGATGCCATTTTGTGAACTATACATACACTTTCTACTTTTTATAAACCGAGGTCCTCCATTTCACTTCTTACCATTCTGACTCAATGCCATTTGGCCGAGTAGATATTACATTATAAAGTGAGACAGATACAGAGAAGACAGACAGAAACAAAATACAGTCAAGCGCCACCTGCACTATTTCCCCCATCTGCATTCTGTTTTAATTGTATTGCCCTCATTGTTTCCCCTTTAACCCTTCACTTCAATCTAACATCAATCTCACATCCTTTTTTTCCCTTCTCCCTCTCACCTTGTGGGGTTTTTTTTTGTTTCTGTATCACTCTCTTTGGCCTGGTACATTTGGCAGATATAGTCAATTCCCACAGCTTTTCAAACCCTGAAGTGATTCCATGGCCTGGCTACACAATTAGGAGCTCATTACTTGCTAATACACAGACTAGAAGGCAGACAAAGGCAGTCTGCCTTTTTGTTGTGTGCTCCTCGCTTCCATCATTTTATATCTCTTTCTCCCCAGGCACTTTTTCTTCTCACTTCTCTCATCTTACCCTGTGCTACAATACGTCTTCTACATGGTGTATAATGAGCCTGCATGTGCTAAAAAGAATTAATAGTTCAATTTCCATCGCTTAAGCATTGTTTTTTGTGAAATTGGATATACTCTCAGCCCATATACCTAAGACATTTGAGTCTCCAATTCTTATTTTCTACTTCGTTTAACATCTTGATAGCTTAAAGTGTGTTTAAAGGGAAATCTGACATTTGTTTCTTAATGGCTCATATACATAAAATGATTGCAGAAAACATATGCAAAGTCTCAGAACCTTATATTGCTTGTTTTCCAACAGTTTGTATTTTAAAAAAAAAATCATATGTTAAGAATGGCATTATGGTGATGTAGCTAAGCATCCTTAGCTTGATTCCTCCTCTAACACTATAACATAAATGCTAAAGTGCAGTTCCATCAGTGGTTCTGGACTAATGACACTTTTTACTATAATAGTGTACAGCTGGGCAGCTAGCTGTGCCTTTATCAGACAAATGTGTCTTGTTTGGATGCTGAGTCAGTCTCCTTAGGCTCCAGTGACACAGACCTAGAAACTGCTTGGTGGCCACGTGACAGCCACTGGCTGCTAGATAAAAATGTGTATTCCGCAATGGATTGGCAACTGGTTGCTGAAGGTTGACAGCAGTTGCTATGGTTGCTAAAGCCCCAGCCATGCAGGCCTAGAGACTGGTCGATGACCCCCTGACAACTGCAGTCTGGGAGTCACAAGCTGAAATTGGTTGCAAGGTGAAATTGGTCACAAAGAGGTACACAATGCTGCACCGAAAACTTCCATGTGATTGCTTTGGCCGCTAGCAGTCTGCAGCGGATGCCTGTAGTTTGCATAAAAGACACTGACTTGTTTGCAAACACTTGCCCACTACTCTCCAAGTGGTTGTGAAACTTTTAAAAGTGCAGCACAAACTGGAAATGGAGACAGTTTTCCTTCAAAGTAAATGGTGCACATTTTGAACAGCAATCACAAGGAGATTTTTGGTGCATCGACCTCTTTGTGAGTGATTCCACCTAGCGACTGGCAGCAACCGCTCACCAGCCAGTTGGGGAAAACACATTTTTCCCTGTCGACTGGAGGGTGCCAGATGGTCAGTGACAGGTATCTAGGCCTGTATGACTGGGGCCTGATTTAAATTTTTTAGGAATGCTGAGAAGGGTTGGATTTACTTTGTAAATACTTTGTAATTATCTGTATTTTCAGTGACTTCTACTGGAGTGAGCCGAGTTTCACAAATAATCTGCTGTCACTGATGAATGGGGAGAGCCGAACATCTCTTTCCCCAGACTTTATCCTCCCCACCTGGTGATGTCTCATCTATCTATCTATCTATCTATCTATCTATCTATCTATCTATCTATCTATCTATCTATCTATCTATCTATCTATCTATCTATCTATCTATCTATCTATCTATCTATCTATCTCTTTAAATTTGGCTGTAATTTAAATGTTTTATAAATTTTGTTTATGTGAGTGTAAGCAATCTAGTGTTTTGTTTGAAGTTTCCCTCCTTTCGTGTTTCAAGCTCAGGCTCCAAACCTAAAAGCAAACTGAAGAACAGAGAGCCTCACAGGTAGTAAGGTCAGCTTTGTCAGATTTCCCTCTGTGGCACTGTCTGCATCATTTCTCACTATCTGGCTGGCTCTGCTGAAATGCCAATTTGCTCAGTAAGGGGTCTCGCAGCATAGCGGTGGATGAAGGATATGTCCTGTTTACCAGTGTGTTCTGCGACAGTTGACTGCATGATGAAAGAGACGCAGGGGAGTGTTGACATTTAGTTTTGTGCCACTGATGGCCAGTGTAGGGAAGCAGAATTAATGGAATAGATTTTGTGAGTTTGTTTGATGAAGAAATAAAAGCCTATAGGAAGATGTTTGTCTGGCTGACAATATGTGTAGCTGTGTATATTTTACTTGGACCTATGCTGTATTTTGTGTATTTTTTCCTGCGTGTCAAACAACACTGCTTTCTTGTCTACATTTGAGAGGTGAGCAGCTCTTCTACAATTCCAGCATCTGAATCTCATCATTCTGCTCCTCATCCTTCCTACCCTCCATCCTCTCTCTCCTCTTTGCTGTGAAGGTAATCCCAAGGTGATGTTAATAGGCTGGGATACTGTTGAAATTGCCACTGTCATCTCTTAAAGGATTAGCTGGACAATTGCTTCTATGAAGCCCAAGCCAACCAGTTCAAAGAAAACTGCCACAAAACAACTTTTCTCAAAGTGCCTTATACTGCCAGCATGCAAGTAACCTGTCACATTATAGCATTTGGGTTTTATGTCCTCAGTATTCAGCTTGCATAGGCAGGCACTGATGTCCTGATCTCATTTTTAATGTAACTATAGATGTACTCATAAACAGCAAAAATATATCAAAGCTTTAGGTTTATAGGCTCATTGTGATCTTTGATCCTAGATTGATGGGGGACCATTGAGTGATTAATCGAGTTTTATTTAGTCAAGCCAGGGTAATTTTGCCAGTCACGGTTGCAATAATTCAAAGGCAATGTAAGAAGCCTTAATTGACAATGGATTTGTTCATTTAGTGATACATAATTATAATGCATAATGCAGAAATGATCATGCAGAAACTATTTCATTGTTTCCTACTCAGTGACTTTGTCAGTAGGAATACTGACCTTTATAGCCTAAAGATCTTAATGGGACTTCCAGGGAGTGATCTAAAAATAGCACCTGTGCTGACAGTGGTCCAGAGAAGCATAAAAAGATGACTTTGAAGGGGAAATTGAAAGCTTTTTCCAAATTTTACATTATATACACCTCTTACAGAGGGGTAAAAGTTAAAGAAAAATTCTGTCACCATGTGACACCATAATAATGGCAAACTGGTGCCGCTACTGATAGGACACAAGGAGTCATTATGAAAAGGATGTGACCTTTTAGTTACTGCTACCTTCCTACCAGCTCAAAGCACTCTGCAAATTTGCCTCTGGTTACCTTTCTTCCCTATTCTAATGCACGGATTGAACTTCAGCCTACATGCCTAAATACACTGAGCTGCTACCATGTGATTGGCTGAGTAGATATTTGCAGTTGTACAGGTGTGAGTTTATATATCAGCACATCTGTTGACCTGACTGTATAGAGCCAGTGCCTTGTGCAGTTTCAGTTAGACAAAAACAGTTACTTTCTGTTAGCTGTCACCCTGCAGGAGTTGTACTCTGCTTAGTTAAGCCAGAACCTTTCCGAGTAGTGTTGGTTTCATTATTGGGATACTGTGAATCATTTTAAAGCAGCCATAAATAGTGGAGCATCACATTTTTCTACATTTTCAAACTTTTAACATAAACATAGATGCAGTCGGTATTAAACACTCAAAAGTCTCAAACGAGTTTTACTATAACCCTGTAAACAAATGTTTTTTTTTTCCTCCAGTTTCTATCCGACATTAGTTATCCTCTTTAAGCTGCTACTCTTTTTTTCTCTCTCTTTGTGTCTCTGCCTCGCTCCACTCACTCCACTCACTCCACTCACTCTGGTGCTATTTCAGCCCACAGATGCACTATCAATAATTCAGCCTCTTTAACAAGGCTTATGCTTTTAAGAGGGTTTGTCAAAGCCCCTCCTTTCTAGATGCCTGCTAGTCACTGGGTGGTCACATCCTGGTGGAAAAATCTTTGATTTTTGTACTGCAACCAGAAATAAAATTGTTGCTAACAGACATTTTATATCTTTATTTATATTGGGTGTTTTTTTTTAGGTTGTTTGCTCTCAACCTTAAAAAAATACTGGAGCACCCTTGATACTGTCTGACTGTGAAGTCAGTGTCTTGCCAGGGATGTGAGGCCTATAAGCAGAGTGAAATGGTAGCCGAAGAAAGAAAAGAGACAGCCACATAAATTCATATTTCACTTTTAACACTTTTTTTTAAAATTTATTTTTTGTTTACATTTTTATATAGCAAACAGAAGGCTGGTGAAGCATTGCAAACCCCAAACAACCTCATACTGCAGTGTCAATGAATCATCTTTTGGGGCAAAACCCATGTCAAAGTCTGCTTAATTTTGTGTGGAGCATGTGTGTTTGGATTATTTTCAAGGAGGTCTTTAGGAAATGGAGGCTGTTGGGTTTCTGAGTAATGCTCTCTGAAATAACAGCTATCCCTCAATGTGTGTGATAATGCCATAAGATACAGAAAACTTCCATTTTTACAGGCATATTGAATGACACAAGCCCATAGATTCATTGAAGAAAAGCAAAAATAATATGAGCACTTTGAGAGAATGATTGATTTTGTAGCATTGCTATATTACCCTTGTATATAGAAAAGCATTACATCAGGAAGAATGCAATTTGGCTTTTCAGTTTTCCTGCTGTTCTGACAGGCTATAAATCTGTGCCAGGTATATACCAGGTTGGTCGTAACGAGTTTATACAATATGCCTCATATTTTTTTATTGCCTCCCTTGAATTGAGAGTCAGTGATTATTTGGTGATTTGAGTGATTATTTTGAATCAATAAAGGAGTAAATTTTGCTCATCTGAAGAGTGATAACAAGCATTTCTCCTTTATTTTGAGATTTCCCTTGAAATCTTTTGATGAAATAAGGACATTTCCTTATTTCAGGAAAAGAACTAGGTGAAATCTTCCCTCATCCCAGAGAGACAGGACAAGCTTGGGCTCCATTGTTTGCTTCTCTTCACATGCACACAGGGGGATTTGCTGATTGCCTACCCACAGAGAGCTGACCGGTGCTGTGGCAGATCCAGCTGAGAATTAATCACTCTTTCCTCACGAGGGTTGCTGCTCTAGAGTTTCTTGATTGGGTTTGACAGTGAGAGTTTTTTGACATGAAATTCAAGTTTGGTTGCTTTGTGTTAATATGTTTTTTTTTTTGTTTGTTTGTTTTTTTTGCTTTTAGTCTTTTACAAGTCTGTTTTTTTTCCTTTTTTTCTTGGATTAAGGATGAAGGATGAAAATATTAAGAGCCACTCCAGCAACATATAAGCAAAATACTCTGCAGTGAAAAGGATTTTTGTGTAATGTGTTTTTCTCCCTGACAAGAACATGCTCGATAAATTAACGGAAAAGATTAGAAGTGTGTCGACTCCTTGTTTCTCATCAAAAATTCCAAGCTCTATGAATATGCAAATGTAGAAATGCCTCTAGGCACAGTGGTGAGCCGCGTCACACCCGCCACTGAGATGTTGATGGTATGATTACGCTTCGATCAGAACACACTACAACCACTGAAACCACACAATTTATGTCAAAGAATAAGTTTTCGCAGCTCCTTCTAAGCATGTGTTTTTGTTTTCTGATTGTTTAGCTTTAAATTCAGCAGGATGCGTGGGTTGAAAAATGTCGTGTTTTTATTAAAGTCTCTTTCCTCAGGATGTTGGAATATGTGTAGTTCAATTTTCACGTCTTTAGCTGTGCAGATAAATGTGTGTGCGTGTGGCTCAGAAATGACAGCGCTGTTTGGTGAATATTTTAAATGTCACGCAAAATGTGAAAATCGCAGACTAGTGACGGGGGAGGATTCTTAAACATTGTTTTGCTCTCTTCAGCAGCAACCTGCTGCTTTTGTTTAACTTTCCTGCTCAGTATTCCTCCTTCGTTCTATGCATATCTCTATCTGACTGTGTGCATATGCACGGCATCCTCGGCAGAGATAAAATGAGTAGATCACATGAATTTATATGGCATTCCCATTACTCTGTGTTCTCTGTGTTCTCTGTGCTTTGTGTCAAACACAGAAGAGGAACCTATAGAATATCTTAGTATACCCAGTACACATCATCAGGTCCTCCTAGAAAGCCTTCAGCAGCACACATAAAGCCCAGGCATCTATTCACTACCTGTACTGTTGTGCTTTAAACTTTGGACAAAATGATATGGAAAAACTTTGTAGGGAAAGCAGAGGAGACAGTACAATGCGCTGGAAGGTTTAATTACGTGACAGCAAAACCTGCACGTATGTAACCAGCAGTTGAGTTGCAGAAAAAAATGAATTCAAAACCAAATCACAAAATGTTTTATGCTGAAATGCACATTTGTTTATTAGCATTGTTACCATCCTGTTGCATCAGCACACAATATTGCATTCTGTAAGTGTTTCAAAAGGGTTTTGCTAAAGTCTCTCTTGCTGTATACTGACAACTGACTCGGTAGTCAGTATCTGATAATAGTTTAACAGATTTTACAAAGCTGATGAAAGTACATGTAACATCGAGATTCAGTATTGCTGGGTATATGGTAAGATGAAACAAACACTTAAGCACTACTCTTATATTATTCATTTTTAAAGCATTGCCACTACATTCATTTTATTTGACTGTCAGTCAAGTGGTTTTAGCTATGCATTCATATATTAAGTTATAATTTATAAATAGGAATCTTTTGCAGCTCAAGCTAACTTCAGCTGTGTGGCTGTTTTCTCCTCTCTGGTACACAGATAAAGTGATGATGATCAGTTGAGAAGTTAATGTCTCTATAACTCTTCCTATAAAAAGCCTGGAACTTTAGATTTGATTACAAATGACAAACCATGATGCCTCAAACCTCTATCACAATGCGATTTTATCATTTTTAAGATAAGCAGATCAGGATCTACTTAGGCTGCATCCACACATACATGGGTGTTTTTTAAAAATTAAAATGTGAAAACACAGAAGACAATCTCAAGTGCTGTCAATAGCATGCCAAAGTAACAGGTGGCATTATAACCCTAAACATGCAGAAGTACTGGATGAACAAAAGCCTAAAAACAACACAGTGAACAGTCTGACATCAAAAAGAAACTATGTTCAAAACTGTCTTTTCAAATAAAGGTGTCTCAAGTCATTTAGCTTGTTGCTGTTCCTTGTAGCATTGTTACATTATTGTTGCATTTGGAATCTGACCAGCATCCTCCTTTTTCAATTCATCAAAATGACATAGAACTTCATTTTAAGAATTTTCATGATTAGGGGCATTAATTGCCCAACCAGTTTGAGCAGCTTGGAGTCTTACTGCAGTTTTCCAAAGCAGTTTTCCAAAAATGTACTGTACTCAACAAGTAAATCCCTGATTTGTTTAAAACTTGTCTGGCTGTAGAATTAGTCGTTTCTAACCCTTGGACTGTGTTGTAAAGCTGCAGGTGCTAGTGTTTCTGCATTCCCGCTTGTGTCAGTAACAAATTACAGAAAAGCCACATTTTCCTATAATGGTCCAATATGTAAAATACTCTAAAACATTCAAAAATGAACTCAAATTAAACTCATATTATTGACAGAATGTTAATAACATCTGTGACATTTAAAACTATGTCTTGCAGAGATATCTACAGATGTTAGCACGCTAACCAGCTAGGTCCAACGCAGACCTTCAAACATACATAGGTGCCAATTTATGTTTCTGAGAGTAAGTGTTTGATTTTTGAACACATATAACCCAGTGTGAGTCTGTTTTCATCCAGATCATCCCCATGGAACTGTATGATGTTTTTGCAGTCGCTCTTTCCAGTCACAAAATCTTCAGCACTGTACATGTATCTAAATGCAGAGGGATTAAATCTGCATTTCAGGGATGTTGATGCTGTATCCGTGATCTCAACATATTGGTGTACATTATTTCCAATTTTTGAAAATCAGGAGGTGATGCACCTCCGTCTTCCAATTTGCATGAAACTTTTCTTAGTCTTGGTAATTTCAGGTCATGCGCTGCTGCAATAGTACTTTCTCAAAGTTCCTGGAATCCCCCTTCACTCAGACACCTTAAGTCTCTTAGCATAAGTCTCTCTTGGCATAGCAACCATTTGTATAACTTTCTGTAGGTCAAACTGCCTCTTTTGGAGTACAGTGTTTACTGTCTCCATGTGAGAGAAGCATATCAATATGAATTTAAGGGAGGAAAAAAAGTGCTAAATTTCACCTTGTGCAAAAGAAGATCATATTCTTTACTTCCTTCATCACCTTTCTGAAGGCAGATCCTCCAGAAATTCTAGTCGTGTGCTGTAGTTGGAAGCAGTGGCTTGTAAAGATGCTTTTGTCAAGGTCCATCGCATTGGGTACAGAGGTCAGAGAGAGGGTCTTTGCCTTGAAATTCATGGAGCCAGGTCAGTTGCTTTGGTGCATTTCTGATGAGCGTTACCTTGTCACGAATAAATGACCTGAAGTTCCAACATGAATGAATGTTTTCATGCACAACCAGAATCTTAACAAGTGCAGGGTAGTGTATGCTGTGCTTTGGGATCTGCCTCTTGCATGCAAGCCTGCAGACCTGTTCTAATGCTGGACACATTTGATGCGCCTGATCATTCTAACAAAGACTACATACCGAAATGCGTTGGTCAAGCAATAAAGGTGTTCTCCATATTACAAGTGTTGCTGGAGCTTCTTCCTCTTTACACATTTGACACATCATCATAGCACTTTATTGGACTCTGCATCTGTTTTCACTTGAACTGCCAATCCTTGGAGTGAAAGACATCAGAGAGGAAAGAATAGCCAACAAAGCGATTCTAGAACGAGCATTCTACTTTTGTTTACTGACAGACAAAGAAGCAGCAACACTAACACCTGAATTAGGAGCTATAACAGTTCTAGCAGTGTGGTGAAGATTATGCTTTTTTATGTAATCTGAATCAGATTCCTTCAGATGTAATCTGAATCCTTCAGATTACATGACAAAAAAGCTTGAAAACCATCTTTAACAAAAGCTTTCAGAGACTCTTGCTTATTAGCTGTAGCACAACCTTCACAAAACCCCATTGTTTTTGGTGGAGCTGTAAGCTACCCAGGGACATTTCATTTTCCAACTAGCCTGATAAGTACTTCCCTTCTTACTCGCTTCTGTTATCTGTGTCTTCGTTGTTAACTAAAGGGTCTCTGCTGGAGGCACTGGTGGAACTGGAACTGGCAGATATTAAAGCATCACTTGATTTTGGTTTTCTAACCACAGATTTGTTAACATTAAATCCCTCTTTTCAAGGCTGATGCACACACACACCACGTAGGGAGCACAGACACCAAACTTTGGTTTGGAAATGGCTTCCATTCTGGATGGATTTTGGCGCAACACTGATTGGTGCTTATGATTTGGAGTAGGGGATTGGCAGCAAAATAACCAATCACACATAGTCCCTTTAAGTGATCCAATCGAGCACCACCTCGTGAAGTTCTCATGTTAAATAAGTATAAATTTAACCATAAGGTATGCTGGCAGCATTCTCTGTGGGTCCACCTGAGCACTGTTGAAATCGGCTCCTCTGCCCTCACATAATACGAATTTGTTAACTGAATAATGGCCAATATAGTCCGTAGCCTGGCTACCTTGAGTCTAACTTCATGTATAAAATAATAAACACAACAAAGGCTGAACCTCATGGCAAGCGACCATTGGAGAGCAGGATGACTGGGATACCAACTAGGATTTCTTTTTTAGCCAAGCACGGACCACCACCCTCCTGGTGACCTCGAGCTTCCTCATACGCCTTTTAGAACATCTTTCTATCAGGTGACACACTGAAAGAGTGTGCTACTCATTTAAAGCTATAACAAAAGATATGCCCTACATATCAAATCAACTAGCCACACCACAGGGTCAGCATACACAGGATGATATTAAAAATATTTTTTTTTAAAAAGTGGCAGTCTTGCTGCTAATGATGAGTGTAATATGATGGTATGTCACTATGCGTTTGGTTTATTGAAAGCTAGTACATGCTCACAACTTATTTTTTCCAAGCTGCTTGACCTCAGTGATACAGTCACTGAATATTTTGTATATTTTGTTTGCTGGTAATTATTTTAAGTTTGTTGTTTGTCATAAATTTCTTGCATGCAGAAGTAGTCTGTGCTCTTAATTGCACAGTTGTTTTTTTTAAGCATAAGTGTAAGAACTTTTCATTTATAACACTTCCTCTAGTTACAAAGTGAAAAAATTTCCCCGGAGTTTCATCTATATGGGAATTTATATTACAGAACAGGCAACACACCACATTATTAGCTGTAGCATTCCACTTTCACAGTGATAGTACTGCAGATACTTTGGAACTCAAAGTGAAGTAAACACTATGACTCTCTGCCTGAAGTGTGCGTGTGTGTGTGTGTGTGTGTGTGTGTGTGTGTGTCCCAATATTTCTGTGAACAATAATTGTTTCTAATAAAGGTGTATCAAAAAGCTTAGTGAAGTGTACATATAATCCATATGCCACAAAAAAAGAATCAACAGTAAAATAAAAAATAAAAGCACAGGAAAATAAATTTAATAAAAACAAAGGTAAACAATCTACAGACAAGAAAGGGCCTTTGTTATTTAAGTACATCAGTGCTAGGCAGGTTTTATTTGCCATGTAGGTCAGAAGTTCTGCCTGAAAACTTCTGATTGCACATAAAATCTCCTTTCAATTTCTTCAGGTATTCACCCCCAGTTACTGACTGATATGAGTCAGCACAGCACGAATGACTTAATGTGATCATTAAATTGACATTAATGACATTAACTTTAAATGAGACGTGGCTCTTGCTCAGTTTGTCATTTGGCGATATTGTCAATAGCTCATTTAGCTTTTTTTTGCCAACTGACACTGCAAATAAAGTAACTACACAGCAGGTTCTGAAGCCAGTGACTCTTCCCCAGAAACACGCAGAGCAGATTCACATTTAGAGGCTTTAAAAAAAAATCAAAACCAGCAGCTGAAAGAGACTCACTGGTTTCATATTATTCTAGCTTGCTGTCTATTTTCATGCATGGTTGCTCTTTCCTCAATCTCTCCCCATTATTGCTTTGCTTGCTCTGTTGCTCTGTGCTTATGCTACCTTTCCTGTGTATCTGTCTGTCCATAGGGTGTCTTTAATTGATGCAGACCAGCTTCTTTACACTTGCACTTATTTATACTGGATGCTTCAGTGAGCCAAAGTAACAGGATGGAGAATCTATTCCTTTCTCTGGCAAGATTTGTCTCTCTCTGCCACACACAGAGACACACACAATGAAAGAGACAGCCAAATCACCTCCACCCCCCGCTGTACTCCAGAGCCCCCTGCTTGTAGTCAGCCCATTTAGAGTCGTGTGTAATTGAAAAATAAGTTTCTATCCTTCAACCTGGAAAGCTAGTTTTCATTCGGAGCTGGGCCGTATTGATTCACTCCTCCCTTATCCTCAAACACAAGCAGTCCTTGCTGTCCATGTTTGTATTGACATTATCTGTCTGTAATGTAACTTGGCATGCTCTTTTTCAGCTTCAAACAGAATTTCACATAATATGCTGGAGATAGTTTTGCCCAACATGGTGTAGTGATGAGGACAAAAAGATTACGTTCAGGTGGTTGATGAGCATTTTTTTCTGAGGACATCTTTTTTTTTTTTTTTGCATAGAAAGCTCAGAAACTCTCCTCCATAAACATTTTATTGTGGCACTTCTCCCTTAGCCTCTGTATTATTTCTTACTTCTACTCAAGCTTCCAAAGTCTACAAAGTCAGCCCAATCAATTCTCCGGTGCTGTTTCAATCTGAGGCTCAACCTTTTACTTAGGGCTAATCAATGCAGGTCAGATATCTAAGGTTGCTAGGGAAAATGGGGTTAGAGAAGTAACAGCCAAGCCAATAGTCATCTCAGCGATAGATTTATATCACTGACCTTTTATGTGCAGAGCACAGGGAAGAGAATTTGCTTAGAGTGGCTATTACGAGGAATCCAAGGACAGAAAATGATGTTACCGTTCACCTCCTTGCTTCTTTTTTTACTACCCCTGTACCCTTTCCTTCCGTAATTGCTCTATATGACTCATGTCCAGTGATATCTTGAGCTCCTCTTTTCATTTGTTTCCTTCCATCTACTCAGATTTTTTGCTAAGCAAGGGGAAAGTGTTTGCATGCCACATGCTCCTATATAGTGTTGGTTAAATCCTTTTTGCATCTTATTGTACGTCATCCTGTTTTACACAGTGCTTTCCTCTCTGTCCTTGTGGAGTATTGCAGCAACAGTCTCTGTTGTGCTTCTAATAGTTCAACCCAAAGGCTATACACACACTCTTAAAAGGGTCCTATAGGAGAAGGGAGGCCATCTGTATGCTTTAAGGTGTAATACATTTTCAATAGCTAGTGTCAAGAGTGATATATTTTTTATCACCAAATTAGCTGTCCAATGTTGAGGCAGCATACTGACATTTGGTAGGAAAATATTCATAAGGCCTGGAAGACAGAGGTAGATGTGGGTGGTTGGACCTGTCTTTGCATATTCAGAGGACTGCTAAAGCACCCTAAGCAGTTCCCTGAAAAGTCTCATGGCTGCCATTTCCAGAATCATTATGTATGAAGTATACCCATGAAACATCTTGGAATGAAAGTTGGAAGCTTTCCATGTGCAATGATGTGATTTTTTTTCCCTCCTTCAAATGGGCAACAGTGGTCCTAAATATTGAATTCCTAACCTTTTAAGAGATTTTGTGGCTACATAATTCCCAGATCATTCCAATTTCATTCCAACATTTTAAATTCATATTCTCCTTTGCATGCAGGATCACTTTGATTTGTTTCCTCACTTGTGACATTTTTCAAGGTCAGACATAACCCAGAAATGTCTGTTTACGTAAAAAGAAAAAAAGAGTAGTTATCTGTTAAAATGAGTGTTTTTTATTCACCAAAGAGCCTACAATAATAAACATTTATAGGACTTCCCAACTTCATAAAAGATTTATAAACCCAACTGTTGAGATCTACAAAATTTGAATTTCCATGTTCAGTAGCTTCTCATTCTTACAAAACCCTGCATTTCTGCAAAAACAATCAGTGGCTACATAAGATCTTTAAATCACTAAAAGCTGGTCAGTCTTAAAAATATATTACTACATTACTCAGGCTCTAGTAATTACACCTTTTTGTATATAATCTTTCAACAAATGGTGCTTGTATTGCATATCACTTATTACTTAACATGAAACAATGAAAGCTTACTTAAGAAACAACTTCAGTATTATTCAGAACCACTGGGAAATCAAGCTTGTGTTTATGCTGGGAGTTCATTTTCATGTCAAATTATAATTGAGGTAAAAGAGGTGCACTCAATATAACAGCAACAAGCAGCTGATCTGAAAAAGAGAGAGAGGAGGATTTCACCCAGAGTGAACCACTGAAACTTCATGGAAGTAGCACAAACTAAAAATGTAAATCCTAATTTAAAAAAAAAAGAAAGAAAAAAAAGAAAAAAGTATCCAGCTGATGTCTCTACGCTCTATGATTTAAGAGTTTAAATGGGGCCTTCGTAGACACAGGCTTGCTCAAGGGTGAGAAAAGATGGGATGTGGACGATGGGTGTGCAGAGGAAAGGATAGTATAGTCAATATTTACTCAGAGTAATTGGTCTACACTTCCAGGTTCATGCCTGCCTTATCTCCTCCTGTTCTCACTCACACACTCACTGTGTGACCACAGTTATACACGCTAGGGTTGTGCAGCTGTGCACAATACCCTGAACAATGCACAAAATAATGGTTAAAAGCATAAGGGATAAATGCTTGACACACTACGTATGGTCGTGGCTGCTTCCAAGGAAACTGTCCATGTCACCTTGGGAGTGTTGCAGCACCCACAGAGAACCATAATGAATTATTATTGTGTAGTGCATTGTTATTGTTTTTCTTTTTCCTGTAGTGCCATCTGTAATGAGCTGTATAGCTACACTTACTGTGGTAATGAGGTGGGTTTTGTTCATTACCTCAGTGGTGAACAAGTATTCAGGCTTATTACTGAATTGACAGAATGACAGGGGCGTGGGGATAAGAAGCGTCAAACTTGCCAAAAGATGGACTCATCATAAGCTTGTTGCAAGAAGTGCTGCAAAAGGTTTGCTACTGGCAGTGTTAAAGACTCATGGGAAAAGATGAGCTGTCTATCAGCGTTTTTTTTTTTTTTTTGCTCTTTTTGCTCTTTTAGGTCACTCCTCAAATACACACACACACACACAGACACATACAGGGGTTGGACAATGAAACTGAAACACCTGTCATTTTAGTGTGGGAGGTTTCATGGCTAAATTGGACCAGCCTGGTGGCCAATCTTCATTAATGGCACATTGCACCAGTAAGAGCAGAGTGTGAACGTTCAATTAGCAGGGTAAGAGCACAGTTTTGCTCAAAATATTGCAATTCACACAACATTATGGGTGACATACCAGAGTTCAAAAGAGGACAAATTGTTGGTGCACGTCTTGCTGGCGCATCTGTGACCAAGACAGCAAGTCTTTGTGATGTATCAAGAGCCACAGTATCCAGGGTAATGTCAGCATACCACCAAGAAGGACAAACCACATCCAACAGGATTAACTGTGGATGCAAGAGGAAGCTGTCTGAAAGGGATGTTCGGGTGCTAACACCGGATTGTATCCAAATCACGGCAGAATTAAATGTGCACCTCAGCTCTCCTGTTTCCACCAAAACTGTCCGTCGGGAGCTCCACAGGGTCAATATACACGGCCGGGCTGCTATAGCCAAACCTTTGGTCACTCGTGCCAATGCCAAACGTCGGTTTCAATGGTGCAAGGAGCGCAAATCTTTGGCTGTGGACAATGTGAAACATGTATTGTTCTCTGATGAATCCACCTTTACTGTTTTCCCCACATCCGGGAGAGTTACGGTGTGGAGAAGCCCCAAAGAAGCGTACCACCCAGACTGTTGCATGCCCAGAGTGAAGCATGGGGGTGTATCAGTGATGGTTTGGGCTGCCATATCATGGCATTCCCTTGGCCCAATACTTGTGCTAGATGGGCACGTCACTGCCAAGGACTACCGAACAATTCTGTAGGACCATGTGCATCCAATAGTTCAAACATTGTATCCTGAAGGCGGTGCCGTGTATCAGGATGACAATGCACCAATACACACAGCAAGACTGGTGAAAGATTGGTTTGATGAACATGAAACTGAAGTTCAACATCTCCCATGGCCTGCACAGTCACCAGATCTAAATATTATTGAGCCACTTTGGGGTATTTTGGAGGAGCGAGTCAGGAAACGTTTTCCTCCACCAGCATCTCGTCGTGACCTGGCTACTATCCTGCAAGAAGAATGGCTTAAAATCCCTCTGACCACTGTGCAGGACTTGTATATGTCATTCCCAAGACGAAATGACGCTGTATTGGCCGCAAAAGGAGGCCCTACACCATACTAATAAATTATTGTGGTCTAAAACATATGAGAAGCAAATTTCCAATTAAGCCAGTGTCTCTCTTAGCCAGCTCTTTTTACATTGTTCTCGCCTACACTTGTTCTGTGTGACTCTGAATGGGCATTTCTGTTGGTTTGTCAACAATGCGTTGCCCTAATCACACTTCTCTGTATGGTAGCTGGTCTGTGCTACAGTTCTGTAGCATGTTTTTATTTAATTCTTCTCACCAAAAACGCATAGGAAATTGTTGGGTTTTTTTCTGTGATACTGAAGGATATTTACTTAACAGGACCCTGAGATGACAAGCCTGACAACAATAAGCCTCTGAAGCAGGGGTTAAATTGTGCTGGAACAAGCTGGAATGGCCTTCCATCACCTTCATTTACAATACATAATGGTCTCAAGCAAGTTCATTTTCACACACTGCAGGCTGGTGTTCTTTGCAGCTGGCACCATGATGAAGATAACAATTCAGAATGTAACCACCCCACGGTCCCTCATGCACACGATGCACATCCTTTTTTTCCTTCTCATCCTTATCATGCTGCAGATGCCAGAAAAGCTGCAGTCACAGCACTCTGGGCTCTAGCTAGCTAGAAAGTTACTTTTTTCAAAGTAGCGAGTAATTTCAAATGGGAAGTTTCAAACAGCAAAACAGACATCACCACACACACACACACACACACACACACACACACACAAGCTGTTTCTGTGCACTTTGGCACACATGTCTTGATAGGTGTGATGCAGTTGCTTTATTTCAGTGGCAGAAAAAAAGAGGAATCTGTGGGGAAATTTGTAAGAAAGATACTAAGAAGGTGAGATTACCTAAGAACTAACAGCTATGAGTTGCTCAGCAAGTGACATTTGATAAACTGGGAATTTAAAGCTAGCATCTAATGTCCTAACTCTTTCTAGACTTTTTTTAATCAGACGTTGGATCTGTGCATGACGTTTTTTTGAAGTTATCTTGTTATTTCTTTTGGTGAAATGCCGTTTACAGGAAACTGAATGATAATAATTTTGTGTTTCAAAGGTTCTGTACTGGGTAGTTTAAACGTGTAGTTTAAACAGATTTAATTAACACTTTGCAGTATTGTGGTAAGGTTCATAATGGACTGTGTTGGATGTGCTAAGCTGCCATGCTCACTGTTAGGTCAGGGGTAGCAGTCATTAATTTAAATTTAAGCTGAGAGTGCTCTTAAGGATCACTTGCCAATTTCCACCTTTATGCTGGCTAGGGGTTGTAAAGCAGCCGTGATAGCTCATGTAACATCTGCTTATATAATATATGGATAGCTCTGTTCAACTTAACAAATCAGATCAGTCCTTTAGAGGTGAATCATTTCTCCCTGCAGTGCTACACCAGATCTTAAGGTTCCTTTACCTGCCAAATCCCATTATGATCCCTTTGCTAAAGAGTATGAGTATAATGATCTAAGTGTGCACATTGTGCCTGTATTATGAAGAAGGTAAAGCCATTTAGTTGTCATATTTACATTTTGAAAGTGACCTGATCTTATCTTAATCTTATCAGCTACATTCAAGAATAGTTGATCAACAACTGACCTAAATACTGCATCAGGTTTGTAATCAGATGATTATTGCTGATGGTTATGTTGCACATAACTTAATTAGATGGGCTTTACCTTCACCTTATCAGCTCTTAAAATATATAAGGAATATTTCAAATGCATTTATTCATTGACTGAAGTTTGATCTTTTCCATCTAATATTTTGTAAAATACGCCTTTAATAAACCTATTGGGCAGCTAAATGAACTGGTTTTGATGAGGGTCAAAAGCTGAGAGGTGTGTGAGTGTGCAGCTTTGTATGTAAAAAAAAAAACAACTGCAATTTAAACTTGAAAGCATCTCCTTGAAGGTGAATTGGAGGTAAGCACTAAATATGTGACTGCTGTCTATGCACCATGTGTATGCTGCACTGTGCTCTTAATAGTTAAGGTGGATTTTTTTTTTCTGTAAATCCAGAAACATGATTGAATTGCCTCCGGATTCTAGAAACAACTCATTGTTCTTATATCAACCCACCCTTAATGTTTATATATCCAAGAAGCTGACAGAAGTTGCAACTTTGTCATACCACTCAGCTGAAGTTGCTAAGAGACAGCCCACTATTTATTTTGGTCGTGTAGTTTGTTTGACAAACGGGTAATCACAGTGATATTATTCATTTCCAGCGTAGATGAATCAGCATAATGAATAATGGGGGGGGGGAGACAAAGAAATCTGAACATTTGCCTGTCTTCATAAGTTACAGGAACATTTTTATCACTCAACTTCTTGTTTCATGTTGCAAGAGACAAAAGGAGGTGTTGCATCATCCATTCCGATTCAGAAGGCTTTCTCATTTAAGAGATGATCTACATGGTTTCCAGTACCTGCTGCAGTGAAAAAGCAGCAGAGGAAGGATGATATAAGAACAGATTATTTCTATGTGTCAGTTACTCAGCTGTACTCTGGAAGCTGGCTACAGCTGCTAAGCGAATATCAACTACCTGTGGTGAAAATGTGAATTCTAGTTATGATTCACAAAAGCTTTTTGTGTGAACTGGGGTACGGTGGATCTAGTGTTAATGCAGATTATTTCATTGAGGATGTGTCTCTGTAATGATTTATTTGAAAAAGCAAACCATGTTGCTTCTGGAAAAGTGAATTAATTTAACTGGTTTATTTTAAAAGACGGAACAGCATCTGAACATCACTACAGTGCAATATTCATTATCTGTATGCATCCCAGCATTTTAGAAGTATTAATATTTGTCATTATCATTCTGCATTTAATATTTTTTATCCTTTTTCTTATTTTCTGGTTTGTATTTTTTTATTGAAAAGGAAATTTAGACATCCATCAAACAATGTCTTGTCTCATAAATAATGGAAAATAAAATAAAAGGACTGCTGCAGGTACTTATACATAAAGTACTGTGCAATATTCTTGAGCCACCCCTCATTTCTTTATATTGTGCTAGAAAAATGGGGAACAGTTACAGTGATTTGTTTAAGCATGTGCAAACATACATAGAAATACAAGATATAAGGTTCCTTTGTGCATTGTTCTATCCATACATGGATGCTTTTACACACATGCCTGGCAGTGTGTTTGGGATCATTGTCATGCTGAAAAATAAAGCTCTTTCCAATCAGATGCTTTCCAAATGGGATTGCATAGCGGATCAAACTCTGACTGTACTTTTCTTCATTCACAGTTCCATCAATTTTTCACAAGATCCCCGACACCACTGGCTGAAATGCAACTCCAAACCATGACAGAGCCTCCATTGTGTTTTACAGATGGCTGCAGTCACTCGCTGCTGTACCTCTCTCCTGACTTCCTCCTACAGACGATCCGATTTTCAGTCCAGTTGTTGTGCAGTTTGGCATATTTCAGCCATGTCTCTCTGTTTCCCTCAGCCACTCTTCCACTGACCATTTCTAATGAGGCTTCAGTGAATAGTAGATGGATCAATTGAAGGGTGAAGGGACCCTATCCCAGCTGACACAGGTCAAGAGGCAGGGTATACCCTGTACAGGTCACCAGCCTGTCGCAGGGCCAAAACAGAGAGACAACTATTCACACTCACACCTATGAGCAATTTAGAGTGACCAATTAACTTAACCCCAGTAACTACATGTCTTTGGACTGTGGGAGGAAACCTATGCAGACAACATGCAAACTCCACACAGCGAGAGGTCCATTGAGCCCAGACCTTCTAGATGTCATTTGAGCTGTGAGGCAGCAGTGCTAACCACCACGCCACCATGGCAGCAATCCTCTGAAGATGGTCAGGTACATGAACTGGCCTGAAAATCCTGGAGAACTATTGCTCAAGACCACTTTAAAAATCATAAGGAAGTCTGGCTTCATGGAAGCAAATATAAAGAAATGAGGGGTGGCTCGAGAATTTGTGCAGTACTGTACAGTTTATCCATGCATCAATATATCTTGTTTTTAACACAACAGTGTATCCATTCAGTTCAGTCATGAAATAATGTTTTTTTTTTAAAAAACGACTGAAAGAACAGAGTAAATAATAATTACATTTTCACATCACTGCACTTTACAATTGGAGTCATTTAAACTGAGGACCCCATCAGTCATTGCTCTGGCAAGCTACATTGCCATTTAAGGTGCAAAGGTCCGTACGTTTTCGCAGCAGGTGCACTTTTTGCATCTTGCCCTCAAGTGTAATGAAGTGGCCTAGCAGCTGAACCCATTTTAGCACTGCAGCATAAAAGTGTTCCGCGGTCTATCCGGGACTCCTTATTACTGCCACATAGCTTTGTTTACGAGCTAAACTGCTCACCACATAGTGTCAAACCTCAGCCAAAAGGCCATGTTTCACATTCCAGCCCATTATGCCGCAGCTGCACTGCGTCAACTAGAAATGCCCCGAACTAGTTCAGGGCACATGCTTTGTGCTGACTGTGTTTATTTTCGTTCCGTGCGTGTGTGTCAGTGCATCTGTGCACGTCTGGAGTGAAATATGTGTGTTGTTTGTATATTAGTGTTCTCTGATGTTTGTATCTCTATCTTTCCTAGCGTGCTTTTCACCCACAATAACACCGAATGACCTACGCTGCTTTTGTATTCATGAGATCTTCCTCTATTTACTTGTTCATAGATTGATATGCTTTTTTAAATAGAGCTGCTGCCTTTAATATTTTTCTGTCTTTAGACCATGCAGATAATAAAAGACTTCCATTTTGACTCTGGTGATGAGTATCACTGTAATGCAATCCCTCTACCTGTCTGATTTCTTTACAGAGTGAGATTGTAATAGTCTGTCCTCTCCTCTGTTTCTCTTGTTTTGTTTATCACCAGAGAGCCAGCTGCTTCCAGGGAATAACTTCACCACAGAGTGCAACATCCCTGGAAACTTCATGTGTGGAGATGGCAAGTGTGTCCCAGGAGGGTGGCAGTGTGATGGACTACCTGACTGTTTTGACGAAAGTGATGAGAAAGGCTGTCGTAAGTTCTTTTCATTAATAAAGCCCTTTTTAGCAACTAGCTCTGCCTTTACCATTGAGGCTAGATTGACCATACTTCTCAGCTCCTGAACTCTTTTTACTATCTAGTATTGCAGTTGTAGTTCTTCTTGCTTCCTTGTCCAAAGAGCCACAAGGGCCACTTAAACCTAATTCTCTGCCAACTTAAATGAACTTCCCTCCTCAGTTCTCAAATCACCCCCCACCCCTCAGCGACACAACCTTCCTCTTTTTCTTCCAGGCCCTTGGCCCCAGTTTAGCACCAGGGCAAAATTTAATACCATCAAAGCAAAGGCCGATTACTTCTGTGCACAGGAATAGTGGCGCATGCATAATTCTACTGTAAGGCTACAGTAATAGTTCAGTTTTGATCCTCAAATTTAGTTGGCTTTGATCTTTCTGGTCTGCAGCGCCTCCTTTTCTCCTGCCCATCTCAACCAGAGCTCACACAAAGATGGGATTGCTGATGAAGATTGACTTTGAGGCTCTGCCACACCAAATAGAATCCCTCATCTCCCGATCTGTTCATCTCTCTGAGTGTCTCACCCTCCCATTTTCAGTTCTCTCTCTGCACCATTCCAGTTTATCTCATCTGATCATTTTTGGCTTTGGCTTGTAATTTGCTTTGCAGAGGCCTGTTTTCATTTAGAAAGCAATAAACCTCC
This sequence comes from Pterophyllum scalare, assembly GCA_024447675.2. Lineage (NCBI taxonomy): Eukaryota > Metazoa > Chordata > Actinopteri > Cichliformes > Cichlidae > Pterophyllum > Pterophyllum scalare. The sequence continues at coordinate 27,621 of JAMQGT020005378.1, forward strand.
TTTTGAATCTTATTTTTTTGTAACTCTGCTAATTCTCTGCCAGTAAAAAAAAAAAAACTTATGTATGGTCTGCCCCCCCCCCCATTCTGTCTCCATTTTTTTCTTTTCTCGTCCTCAAGCTGTCACTCCTCTGACTGTTCTCTTCTTGGCAGCTTGGGGAAAAGGCAGCCAACTCTTGATGCTCCACAACATACCAGCACACATACACTGACACGCACACAACCTGTATAGGTAAACTTAGTATAGAAGGCATTGGTTGTCTTAGTTTGCAATGAGTCAACAATTTAAGATGTATATTTGTAGGGAATTTTATTTCCAGGTATCAGGTTAACATTTTCTTAGTGTAACTTGCTACAGACGCACTTTATTAAAGAAAGGCTGTTGCATTAATAGACTGTTACCAGTACTGTGCTCTAGATTCTCATCAGTCAGTGACCTTAATCTGTCAGCCACTCTCAGACCTGCAAAAGTAGCATTTAGATGCATCTGGAGTATTTTATCAGAGTCAGATTCTTCCAGTTATCCTGTTGGTATTATTGCAGCTGCTATAAAATATTGGGTAACATGTTAATAATTTCCAACCAGCCACCGTCACTCTAGCAACAATAGTACGATACTGTCATATTACGGCAGTGTGGCAGGCAGAGTTTGGACCCAAATGTAGGACTCCAGAGATAGATGTAGCTCAAGGGCAGATTTATTAAGGAACTTTGACATCAAAATATACAAACTGGAGCTAATAATCAAAACTGAGCGTAACATGAAAATATGGAACAAGGAGACGCACTACCGTGAGTGACAACGAAGCAAAGAACAGAGAAACGCTCAGACAATAAAAACAAACACAGGACGGGATGACACAAACGCAGGTGGTCTGGGATAACTAATCACAGAGAAGGAGACCAGGGAAGTAAACCTAAATACCAACACACAGGACAGGAGACTAGGAAAATAAAAGAAGAAGTGACTAAACAAGACACACAAACACAGACTTGACACGGAGACACGGGAAACCAGGAATTCAATATGAATAACTATAACCTGCTTATAGAACAGAACTCGGATGATTAAGCTAAGAAGGCCTGAGGATAAATAAAGAAACCAACCAGGAATTACTACAAAAGGTACAAAACTGCAAAAACCACAATAAACTAAGAATCACACAGAGACATTAAATAACAGAACGTGACAGTCCAAAACACACCAAACACAGTCCAAACATAGTCCAATGTACGCGCGCGTGTGTGTGTGTGTGTGTGTGTGTGTGTGTGGTGTCTCTCACTGACACCACATGTACCATATACTGCTAAAGATTAAAACAAGTTATCACAAGGCATCACACTCAGCCTGTTTGGGTTGTCAGAGCACTTTTTGTGTTTGTTGTAGACATCTACATTATCTGCTCTGGCATAAGTGGGCCTTATTATCCTCAAATAGATGGCTAGTTGTCGGTTGGTGTCTCCGGCGACTTCGTCATGAAATCCCCAGACAAACTTCTGGCTCCATTAGGGGCTCTGCAGAGACAGACAGACAGATGGAGGGATCGAAAACGAGGGAGTAAGAGACGGAGAGGGGGCAAAAAGGGAGACTCATTATTGTGGCTCCAGCAAGAGTTCTGTCAGGATGTGTATTATCTAAGGAGAACACAGTGCCTGGAAACTTTGTGACTGCCGCTATGGATTCTCGGCAAGTTGACTTATAATTAGTCACCCCCTCTAAGAAAACACAAATAAACTCACAGTTGTGTATATATGAAGGGTGGTAGGGTTGCTATTGTGGAAGACAGTTTCTTGATTTGTTTTACTTTCCTTCTGTCATTGAGACACAAGGATACTCTGCTTCAATGCAAACGTCTCAGAAAAGCACTTTAATTTGTTCTAGATTATTGCTACAAGGCCTGCTTTCTTTACATTTATAGTTTCAGAAATCACTAGGGTGTCTGATGTCCATCACTGCCCTTTGCACTGATAGTTGTTAACGTGGAGGCAGAGTAGTGTTGACTACTGCAGGATATTAAATTTCCTTCCATCTGTAACATGAGCAGATGGCTTTTGTCCAGACGTTTCCAGAAACATGGGTCTTTAATTGTTGATTGGCGTGAATGCTTATATTTTTGTCAGTCCGAACAATTACACTAGGTCATAAAAAGTCGATTTTCGCAAACCTCTTTGTGTACGTACATATATTTGGCGACAATACGTATTTAGAATATGTTCTGTATGTGTGAACATACAAAATTCTCTGGTACATTTTTTGCCCCAGAGCAGGGCCTATTTTTACCTCATTCATTTGCAGAAGACAGCTGTACTCAGAAAGTAGATCCCGCATAAGCCCCTGCTCTTTAGCCAGCAGATTGTGCTGATGTCTTTCACCAAGGAATACTTATCCAGTGCCTGAGGTAAAGGTCATATGCGGTGACATCTCCATCGTGTCTCATTAATGTGAATTTTGTTTTTGAACACCATGTAGCTAATGGGAAACAGAAGAGACAACAAATCAGTTTCAACTCTTGCCGATATCGTCAACATGTAAACAACAATTCTGCATCCGCAAATCTGTATGAAATTGCTCAAACTTGAACAGATAAGCAAAAACAAAAAAACATAAGCATATACACTCATGCTGGTGTGTATCGTCCAATCAGTAAAAAAAGAAAAACAAGTGTTTTGCAAGATAGATCCACCTACACACGAACTTGGATGACATTTTCTGGTAGAGTTTCATTTTTTTTGCCAGCAGTTGCTTTGCCTCAAAAATAAACTTCTTTCTGCCTTATTTATTGACCTGGTTACATTTTATTTCAGTGCAACTAGCAGTAAGGAGGTTTGCATTTGCATTTTCTTGTCTCTGTCCTTTCTTTATTGTAGGAATTGTCTCTCGAATGGTCAAGAATGTTTATTTTCCTAGAAAAGGCAGACTCATATCTTCTTCCCAAGCCCCACTGCTCCTCTGTAGTTTGTTTGTTCTTCCAGTGCCCTGAAGCACAATGGTCAACTGGAATTGTGTAAATACTTTTTGCTGGCTCTTAAATAACAGTTTGGGTTGAAGGAAAAGAGGTAATATCGCCAGCCTGAGTCTTATTTCATTAAATATGAATCTTATTGTATTACTGCCCCACTACTTGAAGCCAGGGCCCTCAAAGTAATGTTTTGATCAAGGCTTTTTCTCCTGGAGTGTAACCTCTGCTTTGCTCCATATGAAATTAACTACATTTTAAATAAAAACATGTCATTTGTAATCTCTGTCTCTTTTTATTTTTGCAGTTATTCAGTCCAGGGGATCTGCCATCTCTAGGCAGCGCTTGTATGTATATATGTTGGCAGATTAAAGGGGTCTTAATGATGAGATTCAGATGCAGACTGCTGAATAATTCCTCACACAAAGAGGTCAACAGTACCATCCTGCTCTCTGGTGTTCATAACGCCAGCCTGGGAGAGTGTTAGACGAAATGGATGCTGACAGAGGAGAGAAGGAGGAGAGCTGACTGAGCTCACTGGGCCTCAGAGCCAGGATTAGCCTCTTTGCCCTTGTCTGGGCAGGACATGAGCAGACGAGAAAGGAGAGATACACAGTAGGGCCAAAAGGGTGAGTGGACATGATTTAGAAAGCAAGAAGTATAGAATCAAAGATGCAGAGACGGAACTGTAGTTAGGAGAAAGAGAAAAGACGGAGAAGTGCATTTCAAAGCAATGATTGTTCTGCACTAGTGGCCCTGCGGACTGAGGCTCTGGCCTCACAGTGTGGGAGAGTTCGCATATTCAGAGCTCTCCACTCACAAACTTCTCTGAAACTTTTATGTTGCTTTGAACTACAGGGCCCAACAGGAAGGCCAGTGGCTCTCACAGAAAGATCTGAACGCATTGGTCATACCACAGGGCTGCTCATGTCCTAATTTAATGCTTAAACTCAAGTTGTTTGCATGGCAGCGTGCCTTCAATCAGGGCAGCGATTCTTCTTTGCTTGAACTTGATCTTGAACATTTGTAATTGGTGCACAGTAGGTCAATTAAAACCAAGCTTAGAGGGGAAAAAACACTTTACTAGAACTTGTCCCCAATTATAGACATTAAAATCAGGGAGACAGTTTCTCAGAAGTTGTTCTGTTTAATTGGAAAAAGAGGATATATAATAATGCAAGCCAACAATTAACTGTAATATTTAGCATTGAGTATGATATCATTCATCTGTGACACCAGTCAACAAACATTTGTTTATGCCATACACTTAGCAGCAATGTTTGATGGTTTTAAACATTATTAACAGTATCTGTCACCCCAGGCCTGCTTCGATCAATCATTAAGAGTGAACTGGAGGCTGACATATGGCTTGCTGTTTTTTTTTTCCAGTTTATTTAAATCTCTATTAATACTTCATTAACAGTGAGAAATATAACTATTTCAAGTTTTCATTTCTTGTTCCACTTTTTATTGATCCGCTTGGATCTTCACAAATTTCTGGAACAAAAAAGAATCCTCTGTTCATGAGATAAACAAAATATCAAAACATCATTTCTTTTTACAGTCAAAGCAAAGCCGGGACCAACATCAATAGTGCTATTTGTTTTTTGTGTGCTGGCCTTTACACGATATACTCATGAGATCCTGAATTCGAAAGAGTCTCTAAATGCTTATTAGCAACAAAGCTCTCCACATTAGAAGGGTTGGAAATCTCTAAAAAGATTCCTGACACAGATTGGTTGAGATTTAGATGTCAGCTTTTATACACCACAATTCGTTGCCAAACTCATCATGGTTAACTCCGCGCTGGTGCTCAGCTCCACCAGGGCTCTCCTTGTCACAGATTTTGTTCAAAATATGAATGGCATACCTGAGGGTGGAGGGTTCGGTGTCTCAGGATCTCGTCTCTGCTTTTTTGCAAATTTTGTTGGCTTCATCAAACCATGACCTCCAGCTTGCACTGGGACAGGTCGCAGCTGAGTGCGAAGCGTCAGGACTGAGAAGTAGCTCCTTCAATTCTGAGGACATGGTTCTCAGCCAGAAAAAGGTGGCATGTCCACTCTAGGTCAGGAACAAGTTGATGCCCCAAGAGGAGGAGTTTAAGTATCTTGGGGTCTTGTTCACGAGTGAGGGGAGAGTGGAGCATTAGAGTAACAGATTAGTGGAGTGTCTGCAGTAATTGGAATGCTGTACCAGTCTGTTGTAGTGAATGTCAAAGTGGAGCTGTCAATTTACAGGTCAGTCAACATTCCTGCCCTCACCTATGGTCACAACTTCCGCGTAGTGACCAAAACAATAAGATAGTGGAGATGAGCTTCCTCCAAAGAGTGTCTGGGCTCAGCCTTAGAGACAGGGTGAGAAGCTTGCTCATTTGGGAGGGACTCATAATAGAGCCACTAATCCTCCATGTCAAAATGTGCCAGTTGAGGTAGTGCACGTATCTGACCAGGATGCCTTATGGGTGCCTCTTAGCTCAGTTATTTCAGCCATGTCCCAGGGCAGACACACTGGAGAGATGACACGTCTGAGCTGGCTGGATGTGTGTTTCAATTATTTTATATTGGAGTCACAACATTGGTTTCATCATATAAATACAACACAGATCATGTTTTCTTGATATTACTGAAATTCAAGTGATACCAGAGTCAAAGGGTGGTGAATAAGCTTTAATGTAATAATGTGGATTGTACTTGGGATAAAAGCTGCAACTTTTAGCAGACAAAAATATTGATTCTCTGTTTACAAAATATGCAGATTAATTGTAACTTTTTTGTAGGGTTATGTTAATAATATTTTTTCCATTAAATTATATTAATTACATAACTACGAAGGAGTATTAGGGCCACATTGAGGAAAAAAAATTAAATTGTGCATTTTGAGAATAAAGTCAAAATTTTGAGAGAAAAGTCAAAATGTGCAGATTTAAGTTGTTTCAAGTCAAACACCTGCCACGCCACGTCTGCTAACCTCCACGATGTCTTGTATTATGAGTTAGTGAAATTAGAATCGGTTTTAGTAGCAAGGGACTTTAAGTACACAAACATGATGTAGTGATAACTATGAGGATGTTAAAGCGATGGTGCAGAAAGGAGCATCGGCTCAGAAGGAAAAAACACACAAACTGGCAATGGTCAGATGCAAGTACTTCGATGATTGCACCCTCGTGCTGTACAGAGGAGATCTGCAGAATCACAAGACACAATAAGGGGCTCGACACATGGGGAGCGACGTCGCTCGCTCTCCATTCATTTCCTATGGAACTTGTGCGATGAGGCCAAAATCACTTTGCACAAGTTCCATAGGAAATGAATGGAGAGCGAGTGACGTCGCCCCCTGTGTCTCGAGCCCCTAAGACAGCTGACCAAGTTGTTTCATCTACCCAAGGCATTTAGTAGAGGATATGACTTGAAATGATGACTTCGACTTTTTTCTCGAAAAAGTATTTAGACTTCATTCTCAAAATAGTATTTTGACTTTTTTCTCGAAATTTTGACTTCATTCTCAAAATGCACGATTTATTTCTTTTTTTCTCAATGTGGCCCTAATACTCCATCGTACATAACTAATAATTTTTTATGAAAAAATTATTTTTGCTTTTCATATTTTGCTACCCCAATGTATGTTAAATATGTTGGTACAATGAGGGTTAAAATAACTGAAAATAACCAAGAGGGCCTTCGAGTTTCAAGACCTGCTTCTAGAAGGACTTTTAGAAACCTGCCTCATCAATCAATCTGTTGTCACAAATAACCAATCTGAACCGGACTGATTTCCAATATGAATATATCATGCACGGGTACGTTTTGGTATTAACCTACCTGAAGAAAAATAAATTGGAAATAAAATATAAAATATGAAGCATTCAGAAGATGGAAAGCAGACAAAGGTTTGATGAGCCTGAGACTGGTGGATTCCGTGAGCTGCATGGTTGACTAATCAATAAGCTGGTGTAATTGATACCAAGGAACAGGAATGAAATATTCATTAGGTTCCTGCATGGAGTCTTTCACTCTGATGCTGTTTTTTTCTTTATCTCTGACTCTTTGTTCGCCTTGTTGCTGCTATCCTTGTTCCATCGATTTTCACAAATTAGCCAAAATGATTGCTTCTGACTCTTCAAAGGAATAAGAAATGATATCTTGTCATTTTAGAGCACATTGTTGGGCACTGTCAGTTCAAACGAGCCAATTTTAGCAGTATGTTGCTTTCTATGATGAATATTGCAGCAGCGTTGTTATCTGACAGATCGTGCGCTTCTTTTTCACCATATGCCCTTGCTTCCTTTCCCTTTTATTGGAATTTGTTGAAATATTACTGATGACACGTTTGCTGTATGGGATACAAGCCATACTTGCTACCTCCTTTAGCTCAAAGTTTAATGCCTTTGCAGAATACCAGTGGCCCGTAAACACTTGGCCCTTAAGATGAAGGCAGCTCTATAGTGTTGCAATGCCTCTCACAGAGGGCTGTTGTATTGTACAAAGAGTGTGCAGGGCTTAGACAGTGAAATGTACAGAGTGATTATTTTGATCCCCAGGCCCACTATGCTGAAACTACCCATGCCCTCCTTGCTTGCACCCTGACTCTATTACCTATTGATTTCTTCCTTTCAGAAATGCTCAGCAAGGTCAGAGAAACCTTTGAAGTCATCAGTC
>JAMQGT020005379.1:0-49274 GCA_024447675.2 Pterophyllum scalare
ACATATAATGTAGAAGCCAGTGATTAAACCAACAACCTTCAGATTAGTGAATGGGCCTCCTGAGCCACAGCCATGCACAAATGCTGCACTAGACTCGCCTCTTGCTCTACACGGATCAGTAATAGTATGAATTCTTTTATTTATTTATTTTTTGGGGTAGTCACAAGACTGCTGTATATTTAAATCTAGAGCATCACACGTGAATGACGAACTCATCACTGAACTTCACCAAAAATTCAGGGAACAGCATTGCATTAAAGCAGACCGTGAGTATTATTACAAACGCTACACCAGTGCAAAACGAGCCAGACAACATCGCACGCAGAAGCACTCCACAGTCGAGGTTTGCACTTCATGTAGTACAACAGAACAGCATTACATTTGTTTCTTCTTCTGGTTACTGCTCCCTGCTCACTCAAGAGTCTAGCTCAAGACCAGCTCTGACAACGCACGGCTCTGCTCACAACTGTGCGCGCACGCTTAGGGGGGTGCAGTTTGCATTGTACTTGATGCTGAGATGAGGAGCGCAATGTGCATGTTTGTGTGTGTTTATTATTCTGTCTTGTGCATGTGTGTCTCGGCGAATTTGTTGGACATAGCAGGTTAATGCTGGCTGACACATGCGGTTCACTGATCTCCACGAGGAGTCGGGACTCGCAGCAAAAACCTTCATACGCAGGTATCCATGGCAACCACAAAAATTATATTTCTTCCTTCCCCCGGCAAGCTGGAGATTCCGAGATGCTGAAATGCACAAATACATTGTCATTACCTGGCTGCCTCATACTTAACAGGGCTAGGCTTTTCTGCCTGCTGTTCTCATTGTTCAGTGTTGCCTACACATGTAATTTAGAAATTCCTCTCGTTACCTTTCCCAGACAGAAACTCCATACTGTCTTTACATGATTTCTCTTTGCCCACGGCAGGCTCCTTTCCAGAAAACCCAAATGCTATTGTGTTTCTACACATTTTCTTTTTCAACTTGGCTCAAGATTGAGCCAAGTGATTTTAAATATCTAGTCAGACGTGCAGGACATTATCAAATATTCATGCCTTTTTGCACATGTTCCACCTTGTGTTTAGTGGCTTGTGTGAGGGCCTTGTAGTAGCAGGATTGACTGACATATGATGGGGAAAGTGCTTTTTTATTCTGTTACTTCACCCTGTTGCTGCTGACAACTAACATTTGCAACATGAAAAAGACAAGAAAAAGAAAAGCCAGACTATATATATATATATATATATATATATATATATATATACATATATGTATATATACATATATGTATATATACATATATATATATATAATTTAAGTAATCTTTTTCAGTCCAACCTAAAAAAAAAACACACCACTTTTTCAACATCCTGCTGTAATATTCCTTTTACAAAGAGAAATATGATTTTGTTGTACCGATAGGTGATCTAGTACTCAAGCTAAGCGCATCCCCTCTTTTCATCCCTTTCAGGGGAAATAGGAAGAAGCACAAAGTGTCCTGCACCAAATTCCTGAAGAAGCAGAGGTTCAATCACATTTGCAGAAGTTATCAAGACTTCCAAAGAGCTCAGCTGGTGCCGTAGGCCACAGGAAATTCACTGAGACATCTGGAGGGATGTGTGCAGATTATTGCTCATTTAGTCTGTTCTAGACATCAGTAGGAAGAGGACAGAGATGGCTAAACACACATACACAGACTAGAAGATGTATACATACACACACACACACACACACACACACACACACACACAAAATTGAGCTTGGTTTTGAAAGATGCTACTGCAGGCACACAGCGCACTGGAGTATAATCCCCCATTATGAGGCCCTCAGGTCGTTTGTCCAGTTCTCTGCTACACCTGTCCTAGCATCCAAACACAGGACAGGTAAAGTAAGGTTGCTTTCATTTTTTATAAATAAAAGGATGTAAAATATAATCCTAAAAATGTGTATTACTTGGCTGTTAAATTTGAATCTCAAATATAAGTCATTTTAAAAGAGTACAATTTAAAATTTGTACTTCAAAGAAAACTGGGCTTGTAAAGTGTGCCAGTAAACAATTACCTTGGAGAAGATTAAAAAAATTAAAATATATTAATTACTGTATGGGCACAAGGTATCCAGCTTTTTAAAAATTTGATACATTAAAACTATTATATATATATATATATATATATATATATATATCACACACACACACACACACACATATATATATACACACACACACACACACAGGTTATCAAAGTATGTAATATTGAGTTTACAAGAATACACCCACCACATCCCTGACTGGCGGCATGCATGCTTTCAGCAAGATGCGAGTTTCTGATGTAGTGGAGGAGGATACAGCTTTTTAGAGTAATAAAGTAGCACAACCTTTATCGACGTGCGTCATGAGATACAAGACTTTTTAGTGTATTTTCTTGATCTTTGCATTTGCTCTTCTGTGCAGTACGTATTGGTATGAGCATATACGTCAAATATATAAAACCCAAATTATCCTGGGTCTTCAGAGCCACAAACAAAAGGCCAATTTTATATATATTCCCAAACCAGCGCCGCCTCATCTTTTTCTAGGTGTGAAATGCAACCAGACAAAACCTCAACACCATGATAAAAGCTCAGGAAATTACTTCCTTATTTTAGGTGTGATTGATTGTCCCCCTGACCTGTTAGACTGAAGAGGTGGTTAAGAAGAAGAGGCAGACTAAGATAATTGGGCCCGGTGGTATCCAAAGCCCGGCAGGTGTTGAAAGAACTCTCATAATACAGGTACCTGCAGCGGCTGCAGCCCTGAACTTCAGCACACCTAGGATTTCACTACCTTGGAGGAATTTTGCTGTTTTATGTTTGGCATGTCTTTTATTGAATAGATGAAATATGAGATACTTGTAACTCCTATTGACGTATTGGACATGCCACAAGAAAAAAAAAATACACAGGTGTCAAAAATCCTCTGAGGTGTCAACAAATAAATGGTGCAGCTTTGTTTCATCTTTTCTTGGCACGAAAATAATGTCATTCACTCTTTAAAAGCGTTGTCAGTTGTTGGAAATATCTCCCAATACAAGAGGGATGTAATTCCCTTACCTGTTGAAAAGCAGGTAAAAGCTTCCACCAGCAGCAGCAGCAGAAGGATCAGAGATGGAATTTAGCTGAAGTGAAAAAGCACGTGTTTTTACTCTTAAATTTAATTAGCAATTCATAGGGCTCGATGAGTCCTTCTAGCCATTTCAAATGAAGAGGTAAAAGCCAGACATAAGCTTAAATGATAACATTCTTTCTAAGAGAAAAATATGCATGTACTACCCTTATTATTATCTGCAAGCCAAGGGCTCTGTTCCAATTAAAGAATACCACAGATGGACCATTCAACAAGCATGCACACAAACGGACCTACAATAGGTAAAGTAAAGTACCCAGTATTACAGAGCCCAGAGAAGAGCTTTTCACTTTAAAAACTATTTAATCAGGAAAATCAACGCCTCACATCAAAGAAATGGAGATGAGGGACAGGCGGATGAAGAGGCTCATCAAAGAAGAAGATCTAGTTAGGGATTCAACGCCCTAATTCCCTTTCTCTTAAAACCATCGTCAGAGGGGGCACAGGGCCAATTTGCTCCCTAAATGGCTGCGTGTGAATGTGCAGATTGCTTTGCATAGCCGCTGGGAATCTGGGCTTCTTCCTCTTTTTCTTCTCCACACGGAGCCCGTGAATTAGAAAAGATCCAAAGACAGATAGGCTTAACTGAGCCCAAGCTACCTTCCTTAAGTCCAGAGCCCTGTTCCAACTTTCAACTAATGCAGTCCATGGCCTAACTCAATTAATAGACTTTAATGCAATGTTTCTCCTTTATCTTTTCTCTTTCCTGGGGATTGGGGACTTCAATTAGAGCTGTAGAGTAATATCAGCAAAAAGGTTTGGATTTTAAGTCCCTTCTGAATGTTAAGACAATGACCCAGTGTCCCAGTGGCATTAAGGTTGATCATATATGCATCCTTAATCTCAAACATCTCCTTAATCTCACTTTCTGGGACTTGCTGCACATTAATGTAATGCAGTGCATAAAATATTGACAACTAGTCTTTCCTGTCTCTGGCTTTATGTGCATTAGTGTGGGATTCATTAGTCAAAATGTCCTTGATGTAAAAGAGGACTTTCAACTATCCATGTGATGAGCCCTATGTTTTTTACATAATGTCAAACTAATCATCTACGACTGTAGCCCCCCCCCCACCACCATCATTCCAAGGTGTACATTTTCTTTTAATCTGGTGTGGGGCTACTTCAGTACTTTTGCAGGTGCTTTAATACAGATAATTCATTAATTTTGGCCTTGCATTAACACCAAGGACACACACTCTAAAGACCTGCAGAAACACTACACAAAATCAAGATGACATTGGTCAGTAATAAATAATTTAAGATCAGCCCTTCCAGTGCAACCAGCTAGTATTCTTTAGGGTATTCATATACCACACGAGAACAAATATTTAAAGTTTATCCTCTCTGTCCAAGGGAAACATTAACCTCATCTGAGTGCAAATGTCTGTCTGAGCTGGTAGGTTAGAGACAAGCTCCTCCGCAATAGGCTTTCTATCACGCCTGCAGTTCCGATTGATCGTCTCAGCAATCAGCAATTAAGTACTAGTGATCAGAGCCTGGGAAGGGAGAAGGGGGTGGGTGGGAAGGAGAGTTAGGAGGTAGCCTCCCCACCCCACTCCTGTCTTGTCAGCCCAGGAAAGGCTTCACTCAGCTGGGGTGAGTTTGGCCCGGGGCTGGGCTCACTGGTAGAGGTTAACTCCAGCATAAATAAGCATCTTTGGACTCATTACAGGGATTAGAGAGTAATTCGCCTGCGAGGAAGGAGACGACTGCCAGGGTTTTGGTACAGTTTACTACAGTCTTATAGGGGCGAGGGCCCTGGAGATTACAGAAAGAGAGAGATGGAAATGCAGCAAAAGAGAGAAAGGCCAAGGGAAAAGAGAGGCTGGCTGTCAAGTGTGTGTGCGTGAATCAATCCAAGCCCCCGGCTGCCCCCTTGATCTTGAGCATGTTGGGGTGCTGTGAAAACGGATAATGGGAGTTAGAACGACCAGCCTGTCTAGAGAGAAGTGTGCTGATTGTTATAACTTTCCCTCATTTCTCTCTCCTCCACTTAACTAAATAAACACCCAAGAGGTAGCACTCTATCAATTTTAATGATGTTGAAATACAATTTAGGCACAAAATACACAACAAATGCTAATTTGGCCATGATGAGAGGCATCAGAAATTCCTCCCATTATTTATTCAGCTGACTTTTTGCATTTTTCATCAGAACAAATATTCCCATTTCAACAAACACACACACACACATATACACACACATACACCCATGCCAGCACAGAGCCAATTTGGAGCATAAATCAACACGTTCACTCATCAAATATATGCTCTGTGTCGTTCTCTGCAGTCTGTCCAGTGCGCCAAAGACAAATAGTTCCTTCCAAAGTCCAGCCAGAAAAACAGAAGGGGCAGCAGACTGTCAATATATGCACATATACATTAAACATTGCAGGCTGTGTTCAGTAAAGACAAAGACATCATAAAGATCCAGTTATCAACTCATACAAGCCCCCCCCCCAAAAAAAGAGGCCACCTGCCATTTCATAGTAAAATTCTTCATAGCATGAAATAATTATGACCTGCCAGTCATCTCCACCTCCATCTTGACCAGCTTGGGTTGCCCTGCTTCTGCCCCGCACTTGGGACAAGTGAGGTAAGGGTCCGCAATGCTGTGACTTTTAACGCAGTAGTAGCAGAAAACATGTTGGCATCCAACCGTATGAGGCATGGTTGGCCACTCTCCGCATAGCCCACACTCTTTCCACAACTCTTGCCCTTCCCTCGCTCCCTCCCCACCAGCAGGTTTTCCCCCAAACACAACAGACAGTATTGTTGCCTTCAGTTTCTTTGTATTGACCAGAGGTAACAGGAAGATGAGGAACTCCGCAAAGCCGTGCCAGAGCAGTTCTCGGTTCATGTACTGGTAGGTTACATCCCTGGCCACATTGGGCTTACTGAAAACTGCCTGAGCTCCTGTGATTCTTTCAGCTAAAATGGGATGCCGGCCACTCCTTAGGAACCCAAGGAAGTTGACTAGATTTGTGAACTTAATAATGCCAGAAACAAGGGTCAGGGCCTTGCGGAGACCCTGCTGGAGCAAACTACCATCTCTTTCGGGCACAGATCCTTGTGAACTCAAACCCAAGCATGGCAGCAGGCTGTGGGAACGCTCCTGGAGCCAGCGGGGCCCTGCAGTGAGAACGGCCAGTCCCAACTTCTGCCTAGGAGACAAAGGCCTGTAACGGGGAGACAGGGAAAATTTGCTATGGTAGCGCAGGCTCAATAGAGACTGTCCCACTGTGGCACTGTTAGAATAGAGCGTGAACCTCCATAAGAGCAGATGAAGCAGAAGCCTCAGTTCAGGCTCCAGAGGAGTGAGCAAGCCTGGACGGCAATTTTGGAAGCACAGGGAGAACTGAGTCCATACTAGCTGCTCAAGGGCAGAGTCTAGCTCGAGGGCATCCAGCTGGCTAATACGCAATACTGGGGTCTGTGGGTTCACATCAAAATCTGGACCGTGACTTCCAGCTGTCTTTTTTTGGTTGTTCTTCCGTCCCAAACCTGCTGAAAACAAACAAAACAGAAAACAGTAAGGACATATAGACATACTCCCCCCCCACTTTTCCGCTGCAAAATAACTGACAATAATAGAACTAACAAAAAATTTGGGCCTAGATTAACAGAGTTAATGGCACTGGGCATCAATTAAAACTTTAACAATTAAAATGAGCACAAAAAGCATGAAAAGTTGTGTTTACTCAATGATTTCTTTTTTGTAACGATACTTCTTGGCAATAAATCTTATAGTGTTGGAAACTTTATTTTCCCTTAAATGGTGCTACATTTGTAAGGAAAATGGCATCCCGTTCTTCAACCAGCATTGGTCCCAAGTCAGCCAATGCGGTTGTGTTGGTCACTCTGGCATGAACAGCACACCCAAGAGGATCACACAGGTTTCAATGGGGTTGAGGTTAGGGATGCAGACCGTTCCATCCTCTCCACTCCCAGATTCTGGAGGTAGTCTCTGATAAACCCCGCTCTGTGGCAGCAAGAGTTATCATCAACTGTTCGGTCCCAGACTCAGGAGATATGGGATTGCCACTGGTTGCAGAATCTCATTTCAATATATCTCTGCATTGAGACTGCCTCCAATGATGATAAGACTGATTGTCAGCACCTGGGGTACCAAAAGCTCAAGACAAGAGTCAATAGCAGAATAAGCTGTTTGGCATTGGCAGAGAAGACTTGATAAGTTTTTCATGGGTGCAACCAACATACTCAACTCTGCTGCTCAACCCCCAAATGCATTTTCCTTACAGATGTGGCACCATTTAAGGGGAAATAAACAGGCTTTCCAATGGTATAAGATTCATTGCCAAGAAACATTATTAAAACAAAGAAATAATCGACCAAACACAAATAGTCTTACTTTTTCTGCGAAGTTTAGATTAAACAACTAGTACATCGGGTACCAACTGGTGACAATTAGTAATCTAGTTGACTAGCCACATACATCCCCAATTATGATACAATGGCTCACCAATTATTATTCAGACAAAGCAAACTTTGGGAAAAATGACATTTTGCTTAAGTGAACAAGGACAGCTACACAAATGATTATACATACAGAAATAAAATAGTGGAAAAAAAAAAGACTAAATGCAATAAAGGCCAAAACCAGAAAAAAAAAATCATGAACAAAATATACACTGACGCGCAACTATTGAAAGGTGAACCGGGTCACTGGGAGGGATGAGGCTCTGGAGGTGAAGCCCATCCTGTTAGGAAGGTCATTTTGTCTTTATACACAGGAACGGAAATCACTTTTCACATGTAAAACCCATCCTTAATGCAACCTTAGAGCCTCGCCATGCAGAGGAGCAGGGGGTCTTAGACTGCTTTCTCGTGCATTTAAAACACACAATCCCCCTCACACACACACACACATATATACATACAGGAGCAGAAGCCCAGGGGCTCCTGGTGCCCGCTCCCTCTAGAGATAGGGGTGTGTGTACAAATCACATCACTAGGGATTAGGCTAACGGCACAGTCTCTGGTACACCGTAAACATCTGCCAAATGTGGAACAATTTTCTCCCCCTAGATTTGACTCCATATGGGATCTCACCATTGTGACATCTGGGCTATTTAGTGCTGCATAAGTTTCCAAACCGCTCACAGTTCTCCAGTATTATCTGCCATTTCCTCAAATGAAATACTTAAGAAGTGAAAGACTAACTAATGCAGGGAGAGACAGAGCAAGAAGGCCACAGAGAGGGAGAGGGAGAGGGAGAGGGAGAGGGAGAGGGAGAGAGGACAGAGAGGCCTTTTTTTGACAGTGACTTTTGTGTCTCGCCGAACAGGATTTGTCACGAGGCTTTAAAAGAGATTTCAGCCGGGTAAATATGGCAGTTTTGACAGAAGGAGCGAGATGATGGTCACTTTAGACGTTTTGAGGAGGTTAAAAAAAAAAACAAAAAAACCCACACATTCTAATGTGCAGAAGCAAAGCCTGGGTTTATTGTGGTGGTGCACATGACCATCTGTGTATTTAAGATGTTTCAATAGGACCGGGATGCACGGTCCAACTAAGTTAGAATTAGAAAATGAATGAAAGGAGTGAATTCACACTAACATAAGCAGGTATGACAAATTCATTGAGCTGCATTTGAAATGCGGCCATGTTTAGTGACTAGAACCTCGCCTGCGACAGGAATAGAGTTTGGATAAAAAAAAAATATATATATATATATATATGTAGAGAGAGAGAGAGAGAGAGGTAGTGTGAATGTGTTTGCTAACCAATAAACTGGCTCCATTTGTTTAGTTTAATCTGAAAGTTTTTTCCTTGATGGGAGAAAACGGGCAGATTATGTGTCCTCGTGTGCGCGTGTGTGTGAGACTATGTATGTATGTCAAGGATAGCCTTGATCTATGCAGAGCTCTAATGCAGCACAAACTTAATCTATCAGCCCACTGTTCACCACACACACACACACACACACACACACACAAACATACCACCAGGTGGTGGAAATCCCCGTCACAGCAGCAGCTCTCTCAGGAGAGTAAACCCGGCCGGGTCCAATAGTCTTTTCAAAGCCTTTTATCGAGCAGTTTACAAGTTATGAATGAATATGTTTTATTTGGGGAAACACAGTATTGACAACCACCTATCAATAGTAATGTGACTATTGTCAAGGGTCTGTCAATATTAATGTAATTATGATGTAGAGGGATCAGAGGGATGCTGGAGTTGGGGGCCAAGTAACATCTCCTGCCCACTGCCATATCAATAGCTGGGATTGCTATTGACAGCTTCCCGTCAGACTTGCAGCACTTGCCAAATATATAACAAGCAGACACTTCAGTCAATGTGGGGCTGCCTATAAAAATTAAGGATTTGAATTTACAGGGCTTTTACCGCGGACAGCTGGAAATCCATGTTCCTTATGTAATAGTCAAAAGTCACAGTCAATGCCAGTGTTTACAGAGTAATGACACGGTGTGTGTTAGAGGACAGACAGCACAGCATTTGCACGCAAAAAAATATACAGGGACACAAGCAGAGAGACTCCTTCAATGATGTATTCACACACACATACTGATGTGATATATTGACTTCATAATTCTCTTGTGGGTCGGCCATCCAACTGGCTGAGAGACAAAATGCCCTCTTTTGGAGAGTTGATAACTGACAACCAAGAGAGTCAGAAGAGGTTGCTGAAAATCAACAGGAAAAAAAAAAAATCACCTGACATTTCTGAGGTCTTGCTCTTTTATCAGAGCAGTGAAAAATGCTTTAAAAACATTTTCTGGGTATGTTAAAGGGTATTTTGATTCGGGTCATATGATCTCTTTTTTTTCCATTATTCCTTCCCCTTGTTCCCTTAGCTTGTGCATCTTGTTCAGACAAAGATACCACACTGACTCAAGGCTGACTACCATAGCTTACAGACAACAACAACAATATCCAATCTAACAGGGAACACAGTGCAACACTGCTTCAAGGCAAAAGGGGCCATGACCAGTGTGAGGAAGGAGAGATGAGGCAACAAAAGCATACGGAGCATCAGTCTGAAGCCTTGCAGCTGCACCGGGTCCTCTGAAAACTAGACAATGGGCTGTAATGACAGCTACCCGACAAAAAAGACGGATAGGCAAAGAAACAGACAAAGATGGATACGTCAGACAACGCGTCATGAAACCGCCAACTGGGAGCTAATGTCTACTGATACAGTGAGGGGGAAAAAAAAACTTGGGGAAAAGATAGATAAAGAGGGAAATAAAAGGGAGGGGAAAAAAACAAAACAGATAAGCTCCAACCTCTCCGTAGAAGATGACCTTGAGAAAGATGGTCACAATAATGGAGGAGGGAGCATTTCTGAAGCATATGTGGTTCAGCCCTACTGAGGTGTGGGCATCCAGGGAATAGCCTATAGACAGAGGAAGGTTGCACTTTCTTCTTGACCTTGGCTTTGGCGTCAAGGGAGGGGTGAGGGTGTTTAGGACAGGGGGACTAAAGATTGGAGGGTGGGGTGGGGGTGCTGGGAGGATGAGATTCTCTTGGGGTTTGGGCTTCGCTTTTTCTGTGCGATGAACCCGCTCGTTCCACACCAGTTGGAAACTGCGCAGCTAAAAGTCTCGACTTAGCTCCTCATGTAGTGTAGTGCTCAGATTCCTAAGCACTTAGCTGTGGTTGTTAGTATAATGTATTTGCTGAAATAATGCATAAATGTTCACTTGGCTTTCTATGATGCTTGTAGCGAGAAATAGGCTATGCATTGGCAAAGCATGCTGGATTACAACTTTACATTTTATTCTCTCGCTCATGTAAATTAATTTGTGTAAAAGCTCTGGTGGATAAAACCTATTTCTCTGAGCACTCCAGTCAGTCGTCTTTTTTTTTTCCTCCTTCGTTCCCGCTCCCTCACTTTATTGCCCTTCTTTCGCCAGAAACGAGTGAGGGCCTATTAGCCAAGGCTTGCTAATGTCCTCACTATGAAAACGGATGAGAATGTCAGATTTAGAACTTTAAGAGAGTGATGTCATACAGCAGACCACAGGCATTACGGGGACACTAAGATTACCCAGGCGGTAACCAGACTAATTGTTATGAGTCTGTTTCATGAAAAATGAATGTGTGCAGATGCACAGAGGGGTCTTAGGGCTGTGTGTGCGTCACACACTAATGCTTTATCAAGGCTCTCCTCTTTCTCTAATCACCCAAAACTCCTCCAAGCCATTGGGGTGGGAGCCAAGTTAATGCCTGAATACAAAAAAAATAAAATAAAAAATACACATCAGTTAGAACAGCACATTTGACACACAAAACTCTACTCTGCTTAATCTGGTTTGCTCCGAAGGTGAATTATTTAAGAGAATTAATTGATTTCATGAGTACGAAGGTTGAGTATGCTAAGGCTGTATGAGTAATAAGTTCAAGGGTTTGCAGAAAACAACTTAAAAAGTCATGAAACATTTAGAGCATAGAGAGAGGCACAATGAATGTGGAGGAAAAAGCAGAATGGCTAATAAATTGGAGAACCAAAGTTGTGTCTTTCTGAGGAGTCAATGAGAGAGCAACTCATGCAAATAAAAAGTGTTATCCTCAGGAATATTTGATTTGCACATTTCTTGACCGCTCTTTACGGATGAAAAAACACGGACAATAAAAGAATAAACATTTTACTTTTTTTAAAAAAAAAGAAAAAAAAGAAAGAAAAAATATTCTGGGTAACTGAGGGCAAGCTGCTCTTTTTTTACTAGTAAAATCGACAGGAATGCCACTCAAACTGAGGCTATGTATACAAGTTCATTCATAGAACAGAATAAAATAGAATAAAACGCCTTTGTTTTCATTATACAGAATGTGCAATGAGATTGTACAATGAGATCATCTCAAATCTGAAGTTCAGCAGCTTGATTTCCTTCAAAGGTAACCCAAAATGCTTTCTTAGTAATGTACACATTACATATTATTAAGAGACAATTCAATATGATATACAGACTTAAGCAAAAATAAATAAAATTGTATGCTGGATTTACAGAAAAGTTCTGGCACCACTTTTGCAAAAAAATGCAAGTTTTATGTAGTCCTGAAATAACGCATTAGATAATCAGTGTATACTTAGCTATTTCATAAATATCTAAGTTGCTGATTGGAGCTTCTAACATCAGAAGGTTTTAGAGCTTCTGTATGTTTTGTTATTACTTAAAATTGTAAATACAGTATTGCACTGATTTCCGGGCTAAAAATATGAACACAGTAAACAGACTGACACTTTACATTGTATTTTTTTGTGGAACAAATTAATCGTAGATTGATTTTTTTCCCCCTCAAAGTATGCACAGATAACACCAGCGCCTCTAAGACTCGCCTTCATCTGGAAACTGTATAAAATGACCTTATGAACCCCAGAGTGAGATCACAACCTAATTTAACTTCTGCGAGTGCCTTAAAAAACACACTCATCAAAGTAAGTGTTTGGCTCCAGAGGCATGCACACCACACAACAATCTCATGCAATCAGTCAGTCCACATTCTCCTCATAATGACATTGTCTGCTTAATTTTTTTTTTTAAGCTTGAGCCCATCAGTCTTTAACAACAACAAAAACCAAATCTGCTCCATTTTGATAATAAGGCAAGAGCATTATGTGATAATCACAGGAGGGATTAGGTTTTGGCAGGGAGTGTGAGAGCCATACAGTCAAAGCCACTGGAAAAGAGAGATATAACCAAGAGACAGATAAGAGTAGAGGAGTGATGATTGGGATGAGAGAAATGAAGTGAGTAGTCTCCTGAAAAATCAATAAGATCAACTTTGCCTTGAATCTCAATGTGGAAGGTTTTGATCTCTGGCACTGATTATTTAGGGGAATAATGGAATTATGTGAGGAGTTGCACAACATACTCTTGAAGGAGCACACAGTCACAAGGTTACATCCAAAGTTTCAGCTGCTATACCCACCTGGACCTGTACTCCTAATGAATGCTAATTTAAAAATGGCTGGTTGATTGAACCGCATGCAGCAGTCATTATACACATCAACAATCGATACGATTTTAAATGCAAGCGTGCAGGAAAAGGGGGAAGAAGCAAGCAACCGACTAACAGATAAAACACTGATACAGCAGCGAGGAGAACGTGATAACATTGGACGACGAAGGAAAAACAAGTAGACGTGCCGCTTTTGGGCTTCATGTGGGCATAGAAAAAAATAATGCAGACTTAATGAATATATTTATATATTTACCCATTTCTTATCGGGGGTGGGGGGAAACGCGAACTCAATGTAACCCAGTCTTCCCTGACATGAAAACACTATCTGTATTTCCGGGTTATACAACGTTATCCCGCCTCTTAAAGAAAACTCACCAGTGGTGAGTGTTTACGTCACGATTAAGAAACCCGTGATCAAAATGAGCCAATCGGATTGCGTAGCGCCAAAGCAGTGGTTAAAAAACTATACTCCGCCTGAAAACACAAAAAATCAAACTCCTCAGTTGTAGCAACGGCACATAGCGACCAAATTGTTGGCAAAGCTACGGTAATTATTTACTCAGTCTTAAATGTCAAGTGCATTCAAAGTGCAGGACAGTTGGGTTTTTTTCAGGTTACCATGTAGTTGTCTAAACTATAACATAAGACTGTGTAAAGACTGAACCAAGCCATGATTGTATGAGTGTTATTAAGCTACTCAGCCTTTTGCAAGCAAGTTCGTGTAGGAAACAGCAGGTACTTTGTTGGAGCAATGCTTGCAGCTTGCACACAGCCAAGCAAAAACTCAGAGCTTTCGGAACCGCGAAGTCACACTTCTCACCTGTCCTCTTGCTCAGGTGAAAAAGAGCCGGAAGTAGCCAATCAGAGTTCTGAAACAGTGGCAGGCAATATTAAACTGCTGCTAAACGAGTTCAGAGGACTTCACGAGCAGAGGTTAAGATGCTTGGAGCGGGACACCCCTGCAACAAGGGAACGGACACAGGTAAGTAGTTCTTCCGGTAGTTGTTCCGAGACAGTGGTATGTCGGCGGTAGCGTGGCCGAGCGGTCTAAGGCGCTGGATTTAGGCTCCAGTCTCTCTGGAGGCGTGGGTTCGAATCCCACCGCTGCCATTATTGTTGAACTTTGTGACACCTGGTTTAACTCTAGGACACAGTCATAAAGCCTCCCACACTACAGTTCCCATCGACATAGTTTATCCAGGCGTGCTGAAACACAAAGGTATGTTGGCTTTCCCTGTTAGTCTAGAAGCCGGATTGCAACACACAAGTGCCATCTTTGATTAAATATCTAAAAAAAAAAGTATATATGTATATATTAACCTACCTAATACTATATGTTGTTTCAATAAACTGAAAACAAAATGCTAGGCATTTACTCAGAGCTCTGTACCCTCCTGTTACCCTTCCAGTAGTCGGACCCTGGATTGTATAAGTTGCTTTTATGGGTTCAGACAATTGCATAAAGTACAAGTTAGCAGACCCAGTCTCTACAGCATGTTTAGATTTAGGCTAACATCTATGGTCATTAGGTTATAATCCATCCATTACAAATCATAGAGCATCCTGTCCACCTTGACTCTAGCATCAGAAGATGACCTCTGTCCTGTCAGACAAATGACAGGAGGAAGCGCAGCGGTGCTTTCATAAAGCCGCAGCACTTGTAACAGGTGGCAAATTGCATTACGTTTCCATCTGAGCGGCAGAGATCAGGAACACAGATCCATGTTCATATTTAAAAAAGAGAGGTTTCTAATCATCAGGATCGTCATGTAACATCTTTTAGCAACAGAATGTAGCCCGTGTGAGCCGGACTGTGCATCAAAGCAAGAATAACAAGGTTTCAGAATAGGTTATGGTCAGCCGGCCCCAGTCAAGGGCCTACTTAACAAGGTTATGTGTTCAGAACACAGGAGCTCCCAAGTCCTAAAGGTTGATGGGGACGCGTAATCATAAAACATGTCCACTGAAAATGCAGCGATCCATTATTTCATGAGCCCACTGTAGATTTATGAGATTTCTTAAAATGTTGAAATGTTTGAGCAACCTGTCAGTTCAAGAATTGTTTTTTTTTTTTTTTGTCTTATGCTTTAGGGCACTTATCACAGGTAGCTATTCCAAAACTGAAAAGTAAGTAAAACAACAACAACAACAACAACAAGCAAACAATGTCAACCCTAGAATGTTACTTTACTGTCACATTTGCCATCTTTATGAAGTTACTTTCCCTGAAGCTAAACATCAGTATAATGTTATGCATCAGGGGACAGTATAAACTGCTTATTTACTTTTTGGCTGTAGGGGACAGATGTTTTTTCAACTCAGGTGTACAGGTGGTCCTCTAAGGCAATATAGTTCTAAAGTTTTCTGGCACTCCCTTTTATCAGAGGGGCAATCATTGTATGTGTAGGCTATCTGGAAAACTGTACAATCCCTTTAAGCTAAGTGTTCAAACTTTTTTGTTTTTTAACCTAAAACAGCAACAACAAAAAAAGAAGTTTTTTGAAAGCAATAAAATCTGCACATTAAAATGCATTCTTGAGTCTGCCCTACACATTTTCCTGCCTAACCATCAACTATTCATTTTCCCATGTGATACAGGCCCAGTGTCATCTATTGTGAATCTTAGATTTGCATTGTTTAAGGGTTTTGGCATATTTAGCATTATATAAAGGTTATGGAAAAAAAAAAAAAGGATGTAGAACCTCAAACAGTGCTATATTAACAATAAGCCTGCGGTTATAACAATTGCTATTAACTTATGCAAGCAGGATCACAATAGTCATCATTGGCTTTTTATGATCTCACTGTTTCTCATCCTTTCTTATAAGCTATTGTGTTTTGGGTCCCGCTTCAGCGGTTTTACATGTCTATGGTACTTGTTGGGCTAGAATGAGAGCCTGTGGGCATCTGTTGTAGATTTCACTACTACCTTGTTTTGCACTTGTTGTCTTTGGATGTGTTGGTTTCATTTTTTTCAGAAAGGAAAATAATCACAACCTGTTCTGCCCTACTGTCGACTCCTCCTTTAATGTGTGTCGGTGTCAAAGATTCCTCATCTTAATGGGGGGAAAAGGTTAAGAGGCAACTAAATAATAATAAAAAAAAAAATAGATTGTGTTTGCCCGGCTGGTTTGCTTCCCCAGTGGTTGTCAGATGGTTGCTGACTGGGCTCTAAGCCTGTATGACTAAGGCCTAAAAATGTCCATAATTTGTGACTGCTCTGTTGGCTTATTGTCACGGACCTGGGCCTTATGCCCAGCATTTTGTGTTTCCACCCTTATGGTTCTATTTCATTGTTTCTTAGTTTATTTATTTAGATTCTTTGTTTAATGTTCTGTATTTGTTAGTTATAGTTATTTATATTGAATCCCTGTTCCCTGTGTGGTACCCCCGTGTCTGTCCTGCCCCTCTGTCCTGTTCCTAGTCTCATGTGTTGTCGCTGTGTTGTTATTTTCCTGTGCGGTGTGTCTAGTCTGCGTTCCTGACTCTGTCTAGTTGTTTCCTGTTTTACTTTGTTAGTTCTTGTCTCTTGTGTTCAGTGTTTAGCTTTACTTCCTCGTCTCGTTTTGTGATTGTGTTCAGCTGTGCTCCCCACCTGTTGCCTGTTCCTTAATGATCCCTCTGTGTATTTATTGTCTCAGTCTTCCCCTTGTCTCTTGTTGGATTGTTTTCATCTCTGTGTCCTGCTTCTGTGTGTTCCTAGTGTTTCTAGCTATGTCTCCCAGTTTAGGTTATTAGTTTGTTCCTTTACCTTGATTGTCAGCCACTTCATGATCTGTCACAATAAAGGCTCGCTTTTCATTTATTATAACTGCCAGCTCCTGAGTCCTGCTTCTGGGTCCTCACCTCCGCACACAAGCCACACGGTCCGCTCACGCTCACTGTGACACTTATGTATTAGTTGCCAAGTTGACTACCTCAGCAACTAATTAAACATATAGAGGGAAAAGTGTCAGCTTGTTAAACCAAAAGTAATAAACCACTGTCTTATCCTGTTGTACTGTTACTCTTACAGAAGAAGGTGGATTTCCTGCAGTCCTATGTGAATGACCTCACAGACCAGATCCAGGTGCTTGTTCAGACCATTGAGGATTTGCAGAGCGAAGCTGGACAGAACCATGATCGTGTTCTGGGTGTAAGATTTTATAAATGCTTCATCTTGACACAGATGCACTGCATCCAGGGCTTTTTTTGCCTGGCTCAGAATGGGCTCACAAGAGGTGACTACACATGACTAAGCGTGATTGATCTGTATACTGTAAAGGCAATGTTACCTTGTTACCTTATTTGACAATAATCAATGCATTTTTCTGGTTTCTTACTTCTGACCATTTGATAAGCAAAAATGCTATCATGCCTGATTAAAGACGCCCTAGAATACCTCTCACAAAATCATTTTATTACAAGATCAGGGTTGGAGGGCTCCTTTCATGGCTGGCTAAAACCTCTTTGGGTTGCCAAAAATTCCTCTGTGCAGGAAAAGCCCTGTTGTCTTTGTTTTAAATATATATTTTCTGTAATTTTAGCAATTTTACAGTGGCCTTTCTTCCTTAATGTGGCAAATAATCCATCATTTAGATATATAATGAAGTATTGCTTTTAGGGCTTTGGAAAAACTGCCTAAAAAAAGCAAAACTTTAATATAGGAAAGACTAACAACATCACTGCCACTTGATGTAGTGACCTTAAGTCATTGTTCCATTTCAGTTACGGCCAGGCTTCTATCAATGTTCTTTCCTCTGAGTGGATTTTACACACAGAAAAATAATTATGGCTTATTATACATCGAAGTACTTACCTGTCATTATGTAGAAGGTCAGAGGGCTAGCGTCGGGTGCTCTCTATACCGCTACTACAAAGGTCACTCAACATAATGCTTTGCATTTCTCAGCATTCAAAGCCGCACAGTTTTAACTTTCATCATTTTAAAACTTAATTTTCTTCAGCAACATTGCTTAAGCAACACAAATACCAACATCTCTGCCGTTTTCTCTTCCATAGCACTTTCTCAGATTCCTTTATTGAATAGGTTCTACAATATATGGCTTTCTTGCAAATTATAGCACAATGCATGCCTACAGGATAGTTCGGAAAGCAAAGACATTTGTTAATTTTCACATTTATTATCAGTAATGGAATTTTAGGAACTTTACTAATTTATTTTTCCATTTCTCCTGCTGATTAAAAAAAAACCACACACGCACAGCTTAAAGGGAAAAGGTGAGAAACAATTTGTAAAATTTATTAAAGTGGCATTCTCTTAGTTACCAAGAGTCCTTCAGTTCATCCGGTCGCGCAGTTTTACTATTGTTTGTGACAGCGGCGGCTTCTTTTGGCAGCCAAAGAGACACACTGTGAGGGAATATAATAGTTTGCTGCTGCTATCGACCCATGCTCTGAGTTTTTGAATCTCCATTTTCACCCGTCTTTAACGATGCTCTCACTGTCTGTTTATGCTACTTTGTATGTTTTCAGGATCTAGATCGGTAAACAAATACAAACAAATGGACCGTCTCACTCAACAGTCTATTAGGATAGTCAGGGGACAGGATAGTCAGTGTATTTCTGCTCTGATGTCCATAATGCGAAATCCAATCAAACGGAGAGCATTTAGAGCTACTTATGGACCGTTCCACAATGTAAACGATGCAATGAGCTTTGTAATAGGAGCTTGGCTAACGTCTGATTGAATTGTAGTGTATGGTCTTGTTGATACACAATAGGGCTGAAGTGTAATGGACGCTAAACAGAGTTTGTTTTGTGGCCATAATATCATAAAATTTAAGATTGTATTCTGTGTTCTAGACTGCTACAATTAGCCTGTGGTCTGTGCCATCTACAGACAGACCTGCTATAAAATCACAGAGTCCCTTACATGCAATACAAACCTGCACTATGTGAATAATACTGAACACCTGCTTTAAGTAAGCAGGTTATGGAATTTTAAACCTACCTTAAACTAGTCAAACTGTACTAGGAAAACATCTCCAGTGACGGTGGGACGATAATAAAAGCACTTCCCTTTGATTTGATATATAATAAGTAAGATATATATATATAAGTAAGAACAAATCAGCCCTCTATTCCACTCAACTTGTCACGGTACAACACTGTCCCCTAAATTTTCCGACAATCAGAGACAAAAAACACCCACATGCTAGGACAAACACAATTCGATAGCCTGCATTGGAAAACCCGCAGTCTTCTTTTGTGGTGGCTTAAACTGGAAGTCTCCCATTTGCTGTGCTTGTTAATGTTTATAAACGGCGGTTAACAAAGGAAGTCTGATTTTCTTTGTATTATTTGTACCAGAGGAGAGAGCAACATCAGTTCCAACAAGTGATGACAGCAAATTTGCTCATTGAATGCCAGCAATGTCTCCAGCTGTGATGAGAGCCTCCAATTTTTATTTTTTGTGTGTGTGATTCACAAAGTGACTATTTATGACATTCCCATAAACCAGAGAACAGGGGCTATTAAAATCTTAAAGCCTGGGAACCAAATGATAAAATTGGTCTCATGACTTAATTCATGCTAATGAGAACATAATTTCTCCTGCCATGCGGAGCTCTCGTCGTAGCAGGACTCTTAAGTTTTCTTCCTGGGTCACAGTCACGTCTAAATAAAACATGTAAGTAGATGTAAAGATGTAAGTATGCAAGTTACAGTGCATGTTAAAACCTCTTTAAAAACTTTCATCTGGTCTCCTTTGTGGCACAAATATGTATGTATGTTGAAGAAGATTGATTTTTTTAAATAGCAGTACTGATATAGTTTGTTTCCTATAACTGATTAAGAATCTCTGGTTAGCTCGTGTACGATTCGTGCTGTGGACAGTAAAAGCATTTCCAAGAACACCTGTCTCACCCTACATAGCAGTGACTGCTGACAGGTTTGCATTAACCCCCCCCCCCACAATGAGCACGCACACACACACACACACACACACACACACACACACACACACACACACACACACACACAATTCAGCATTCGTTTGTAGCAGGTGCTCCGAGGGAAAGAAGCAGTGAAAGTGAGAAAGAGAGAGCAGGAGAGGTCACGAGGGTCACGCTGGTTGACTATGCTAATGCTGTTGTTAATGACTTTGCTGTGAGTGATAATTTATTGTCTTCATTACCATATTAACTCCATAGCACCCCCCCACCCCACCCCAAGAGGCCTAAGTCTGTCTTTCTCTCTCTCTTACTCTCTCTCTCTCTGTGTCTATGCAGTAATGGATGCCCCTGTTTGATCCTTAGAATAATGAACTAATTAGCTTAATTAAAATCAATAGAGTTGCCAATACCAGGTTAGACCTTTCAGGGACGCCATCTCTATCTGGTGGAGAAGGAATTTGCAGAGAGAAGGGGTGAAATAGGATGGATGCCAGGGGGTTAGAGGAGCAACACATAAAAGAAAAAAAAAAATCCGGACGAGTGCCATTTTATAACCAATAAAACGGATCCACAA
This sequence comes from Pterophyllum scalare, assembly GCA_024447675.2. Lineage (NCBI taxonomy): Eukaryota > Metazoa > Chordata > Actinopteri > Cichliformes > Cichlidae > Pterophyllum > Pterophyllum scalare. The sequence continues at coordinate 20,586 of JAMQGT020005379.1, forward strand.
TGACCCAGTTTTAGTTTAGAGGTGGAGTTTTGGAAACAACGATGCAGATACCCCTGTTTGCTGCAGTGACTGTGTCATGCGTCTAGTACGCGATCTTTACCTGTAAGAAAACAAAGACATCAGCTCTAACTACAGGTGTTTAGTTAAGCATGATTAACAAATTACATGCCAACATCTGTTGCGCAGTGTACATGAATGGTCAGGGGATATATTTGTGTGTGTGTGTGTGTGTGTGTGTGTGTGTGTGTTTTAAGCATTTTTCAACTTTGCTAGTTTGGATGTAGCCAAAAAGCTGAAGGAGAAACATTAAATTAATATGAGAATGATTGACTGGGATACCAAGTCTGAAACGGTACACTTTTAAAAAGTGACATGGGCGAGGGCAAAAAAAAAAAAAAAAAAATGGAACCAAGAAGGGGCAAAAAATATCAGAAGAGTGGAGGGAGCCAAAGAGAGGGGGAACTAAACGAGAGAGAGAGAGAGAGGGCGAAAGAGGTTCCTAATGCTGATTTATGAGTGCTTGACGGTCGTTAGCTGGAATAAATGGCTTGTAGGAGTGGCTGCAGCATTACTCCCTGTACAGGATACTAAGTGCATTGTAAGGTCAGCCATAAGGCCAAACTTACATATGTAGTGCTCTGCCCTTGTAAACCTTTGTTAATATATCAGCCACAGGATGGAATTGTAACAAGTCCATCTGATCCACAGAGATGACTGTGGCTTCCTAAACTGTACAGAAATAATTTTAGTTGAGTTTTATTTTAAGAGCAACCTCTAAGTTGAGGCAACAGAACTTTCATGGATGGGCAAGCCAGAATTAAAAGCTGCAACTACGTCATATGAATGTGATTTGCTCCAGTTTAGCTGTCTTCCAATGGGCAGGGGGAACATTTATAACAATGCTTGTTATTCAGAATTTTTGCATTTATAGATCAGGCCAACATACACCATTAAGGGTATGGCATCACCTCACTAATTAGGAATAAACCTTGTAGGTACTCTCCCCATCTTTCTGCAACAAACTGGCATAGTAGTACATTTTTTATTTGAAAACCTGGAGAATTTAAAGGAAAGTGTCATCAGAAATATCTCAGCATATACAGTATATTATGTACAGGTTCAGCCGGGACATTTGATGCCACACTGTAGCTTGTCAATAACAGGTGCGGTATTCATTGCAGTAATGCACCAGATGAGTGTTTTTCCCTGCATGCTGTAGTTGCATCATTGACAGTATTAATGTTCACTTTTTTTAGTTTGCACTCACTTTAAACGTGCAGGTCCTGACATAGCAGAACATAACGCTGGCATGCTCCTTCCAGCCGCTATCACCCTGAGTTGCATTATTCCATTTTATTCATCCTTCTCTTTCTATTCTGATCTGGTGACTCACGCACACACGTTCCCCCTCTGTTTTTTCTCCTCTGTTGCTTTTAGTTGACCCAGCTCCGCAGAAAAGGATTGGAGGGGAGTGGGAAAATGGAATGATTGCGTAAATTGATGACTATTTTCAGACAGAAAGGAAACAAGAAAAGGGAAGTGTGCGTGCGTGCGTGGGGGGGTGGGGGGTGGGGCAAATGATTGAGACAGGAGGAGACAAGAGACTGTGATGAGGTTGGAGGCTGAAAACAAAGAAGAAGAAATGAAGGAAAATTGAGGAAAACAGGAAGAGTGACAGTGGGAGAGAAGGTTCTTTCTTACAGTAGAAGTACTACTACCAACCATTTTTTGTACTTTTATTATTACCAGTCATCCTCTATCTGCAAATAGCATCTATTTATACAGTATCTGATACTAATTTCTCCATGGTCTAACAGGGAAAGGACCTGTAGTGATAGGACTTCAGTGGACTATTTCCTGCCTCTTTGCCTTCGCAATAAGAGATTGTCACACACAACATTTGAAGTTAGTTTTGCTTGTTATGCTGAGGACATCGTGTAAAAGAATGTATTGTATAAGGCCTCTCTGTTTGTTTTATAACTGGCAAAGAAAGCTAATTGGTGTGATGCAACATCTGTGTAATGTGCTCTCCTTTTCTTTCATTCTCGCCTTTTTTTCCTCTCACTCTCTGATGATTTTCACCACTATTTTAAAAGTATATTTCCTCACCACTCTTTTACGATGTTGTTGCATTACACATAAAACAGACAGACAGATGCACAGACACACACACACACACACACACACACACACACACACACACACACACACACACACACACACCTCCCGCTAACAAATTAGTTTACTGTGGTCATAACCTTCACAGGGCTCATTATCATAGATTGCAGGCCTTTTCATAAAGCTGAGACCACAGGTGACGGATTACTACACACACACACATGGACACACACATAAACATAAATACTGTGATCTGTAATGAGACCTTATTCCGGACACCCAATCCAGCTGCCTGTAAATTTCAGCCGTCACTCCACTATACATACTTAATCAGCTAATGTTGTTTTATTTCTTATTATTAATTTGCCCCTGTTTCTGATTTATCTGAAGCCCCCTGCATCACGGCAATATTTTGTCTCCTTTACAGTTGAGAGAGGCAGCGAAAAGGAGAAAGCGGCACGCTTATTCATGTACTTAGGGGATTGCATCTATAATGAACTGACTGGCTTTTTAGGCATACATAACACAGCCCACTACTCACCTTAATAATGTAAGCAGGTCGTAACTCCTGCTAACCCAAGGGTATATATAAGGCCTGCAGACACAGTTGCACACGCTCTTAAACACACACAGCCTACCTATATTAGCCAGTGACCTCTACGTTTTCCAGGTCCTCTCATTGTCACATTGCGGGTGCATTGGAATATGAATGTTTTATGATGGGGGAGAAAATCGTGCTTGTCTTTTGCGTGTGCTGTGTATGTGTAATTTTGTATTTTTTTTATAGATGTGGTTTAGTGACTAGATTGATTACTTAGTGCATAGACAGCTTGGCTTTTTGTATTACTTTCTTATGGACCTCACGTGGTATTATACAACACAATATACAGTACACGCCGTCATTTAAGAGGAGTCTCCCTGCTGAAATGCTGCCAATACTGACAGCAGATTAGGTTAAATTAATATGTCAGTGAACACCTTTCTGTAATCATCAAAATCCTTAAATGCAATTTAAATTCTTTTCAACTTCATAGTGCAGTGACATCAAGAATGAAGAAGATACGCTCTCTGTCTATTGTTTAATGCTTACTCTTCTTTAAAGTGGACTTAGACCTAAAACAGCAACTTGTTTACCTGTCTTTGGCCATTATGCCTTAAATTCAGCATCACATTTAATGAACTGAATCTTATCTTTACAGGTGCTTCAGATCCTCCTTTGGATGGGTTAACGCCATATGTGCCCTACTACTCCATATCTTATCTTGCATGCGCACAAACATGCAGTTATACACAAAAACACACTTAACATATGCATAATTAAAACACGCAAACACACGCGCACACACACACTTAAAGTCAAAAGCGCACAAACAGACACACATTAACTCACACACAGGGGCTATGTGTTGACCTGTGAGTCATTGCTGTCAGCATTGATTTCCTTTTCTCGGAGTGACCCCTGTCACCACAGCGATAGAGTGGCCGATATTTCACCAGTACTGCTGGGCCTCTCTTTCTGTCCAGCCTCCTTCCTTTCTTTCCTTCTCTGCAGGTCTTTTTCTGTATCTTCCTTTTCCTCGTTTCAGCTGCTGTCTATGTCCCTTGTCCACTGGCCCTGTCTGTTTCTTCCCTCTTTTTAATAGCCCTTTCTAATAAAAAAGCTGAACAATCATAACTGTTTACTTGTCTTTTGAACTCAGTTAATTTCATTTTTTTTCCCCCTCATGCTGTTCTCTTTTCTGTGCAGTGTGAATTGACCTCACAATAACTGTGCTGACACGTATTTTTCACTCATCCTTACAAATGTTCATTTGAAAATAAAAAAGAGAGATGCAGACAGGATAATGGCAAGGAGTACTTTGAATCGTACTGAGAATTGTGTGTGTGTGTGTGTGTGTGTGTGTGTGTGTGTGTGCATCTGTTGGTGTCCTTGCGTAAGCTTTTGTCTCCGTATACTCTGTCTTGCTTGCTCAGTACCCACTTGACTTCCCACACTGTATTGCATTAAATATATTCTTTTTTTTTTAATCTCTAAGGATGGAAGTCAAATTATTAAATCAATCCTATATCCATTTTCATCTTGGATTCTGGTTTGGAAAATGGGGAATGATTGTTTTCCTTCAATCTTATTTATGCAGTTGCTGTATGTTAATGTCTTCTTTCCTCATGATAATATTATCATGCTGCTGTTGTCAACAAGATGCAAATTCTTAGCAATTAGTCAGGGGTGACACACTTCACACCTTCACCCCCTGGGTGCTGTCGGACTTCATCACAGTTTACACCCGAGAAAATCAATTTCTGCAAAACTATTTTCAGTTATCTAGCAGCGTCTGTTTAATAAATAGAAGTTTAAGTTATTACTGAACTATTCGGATAGGTTAGGGTTGAGAGAAGCATTTCTTTGAAGGCTGTGTCTTTGTAGATCATATGTCTTGTGTTTAACACTTTAGCATTAAAATTCAATGCTCATAAAAGTATAATAATTACTGCAAATACTTATTTAAATGAGTAATCATTTGGTCTCTTTCCTAGGTGTCTGAGGTTGGGTTGAAGACTTTGTTGCTGGATGAGGTTATTGGACCTGTGGTTCACAACCCACCAAGGTTTGTATCACCTTCCCTTCTCATCAGCAAGGCAGTTTTTTTTTTGTTATTTTTTTTTTGGAAAAGTTCACTTTTGACCAAAATGATTAATTTCATGTTTCAACCACACACACTCGCACAGGTACCCCACCGTTGAGAAAGGTAACAGAGCTGGCCTCAGGGACTGTGTCTGTCCTTAGGGAGCTTGAACTCTTTAGGGAGTCACTGCAACACCACTGTCCCCATGGCAATATGCAAATCCCTATATGATATTTCCCACCATGCAATGCTCCAAAGCCCCTAAAGACTTGTTCTGTTTTTACTTTAGATCTTTCTGGAGAGACAGATTTTTAGTTTTACATTCTGACAAAACTAATGAAAGTAGAATTTTTGAAATCTTCATGCTCATACATATTTATCTAGTCCACGTTTTTCCATCGCCAGGTAGGCGCTTGGGCTTACTTGACCAGTGAGAAGTTTGACGTGAAAAATCAATTGGGTAGCATTTGAGTAGCAATGAAAACAACTGTCCAAATAAAATCTGCACTCGTCTGATCCCATATATACCTTGTAATTTGACATTTCTATGCCTACATGAACCTTTATTTTATGCTTTGCTCTGACAAACAGGGGTTCAATTTGGACGGAGCCCAGTGGAGCTGAGTTCCACCTCCTGATATCGAAATTATCACTTTTGGTATTATTGTATCTTCAACTCACATACATATTTCAAAACCTGCTTTCTGTTTCTGTCTAGTGCTGAACGTAGAATGTCATATCTTTTTGTTCTTTGCCTTTATAGCGCAGCTGTAGCCTCACACAGCTGTTTGATGCTACAGCATAGCCCAGTCTTGTAGTGTCTTGACACTAAAAGATTGGCTGTGCGCAGTTTACGCAGGTGGTACAGCAGCAGTAATTTCATTAATTATTTATATCTTCTAACACGCCATTGTGATCTTAGGTATTAACCCAGCTGTTGTGCACAAATTCATAGTTACCCTTTGGCAATAAAGCAGTTGTGCTTAGAATGAAGTCAGCATTTTTGTGTGCAGCAAGAAGTCAAAATATAGGTTAGTTTCATCTGGAGAATGTTGCATCAAGTGATTACAGCAGGAAGTAGTCTGCTTTGATTTTTAAAAGCAATGTTGTATGCAGCAGGGGCATTACTGCAAGCATGAACAATAGACAGCCTAATAATAAATGCAGTTTATTATCCTCACTTTATAAGTTACTGTAGACACTTTAGTTAGTTTTCACTGGCCTAACTTTTAACTGGAGAAATTGCCCCTGTTTCTACTGTCTGCAGTAGCATCTGTGATCCAGACATCACTACGCGAGAGCTGCTCCTCACCTCAAACTCCAATTTAACCCCTGCTGGCAAATAATACCTTACTGACAAATGTTTTGTCCTCGAAGGTGACATTATAATACTTGCTGACATAAAAGAAAATTGGTTAATTTCCAAACACAGGGCTATTACTGTGGTTGATGTTTATTTTTTTACAAGCTGTCATATAATAGCTAAAAAAACCCATCCAAATATGGTCAAAAGTGAGAGTCAGTAGTTTTGACAGCCTGCAGTGCAGCCAATTAAAGCACCCAGCTAAGCAGGAATCAATGGTCTGGCACGACGTGGCACAGCCGAGTTTGTGGCTATACGGGGCTTCTTTGCCATTCCTGATAAAGGCACTGAAGGGTGTGATGGATCCTCAGTCAGCGTACTTGCTGTCAGAGATGTGGGGATTTGCATCGCACCTTGAGCGTTTTAAATGGCTGCACATATAATAATAAAAAAATTAAATAAATGAAATGAGTAAATCAGGTCTCCTGAAAATGAAATGACAGGCAGGTTGAAACAGCGGGTGAGTGTGTGTGTTTCTTGCCACCAGCGTCAACATTAAACACATCAGATTGAAGCCACCCTCCAGGGTAGCATCACTCAGCCAGGTGTGTGTGCGTGTATGTATGTGTGTGCGTGGTGAAACCTAAGTCTTTTATCTACTTTTCCGTTTTCTCTGTTTTTTTTTTTTTTTTGTTTATCTACAAATTTATTTATATATTTCTGTTGAAATGGTGTACAGAACACACACGTAGACCCTCTCTCTCTCACACACACAGACACACACACAAATACACCCACGCACGCATTGATCTATCAATGTATTGATGTGTGAGTGGGTGTCAGTTTTTTTCCATCTATCCCAATTTTTATTTATTTTTTAATTATTTTCCCTTAGTATACTCTCCAGCAGAGTTTTTTTTTTTTTTACACTGGAGTTAACTTGAGTGCTGTTTTCCTTTGCCAAAAGCAGTCAAATGCTGAAAGTTAGTTAGGAAAGAAAGAAAGGGGGGGAATAAAGCTTTGACAGAATATCCTGATTCTCATTTGGGAAAGGTAGGAACTTCACTTATTTGAAACTTAGGCGGTATCCCTCAGTGAGACTGTTCTAATTCAAAACTCCAAACTTTTTTCTGTTAACAGAGTGATAAGATATATGGGCTTTAAGAGACTGGGGTTCATTATTGTTACATTATTATTTTCTTCTGGCGCTGCTTGTTTTTCTGTTGTCCAGCTGTTTTTCTGAAAGTCTGCAGACTCTTCCCTCACCATTTTCTTCTGCACTGACAGTGTACAGTAGACGCACTTTCTGCCTCTGTGTCTATCTCGTCTGTTTCTTTCTCTCCCTACCTCTCTCTTCCACTTCTCTCTCAGGACGGGAGGAGGATATGTCTCTTTTTCTCCATATTGACTTTCCCAGGTCAGGCTCCTCTTCTCCTATTAGGCCAAGCTAAATGATCAATACAGAGGCCTGGTGGGCTGCTGTATGGACATGCAGACATGCACACACAGCGGGCTGTGCCTGGGCCAAGTGCCACGCTCATTAACAAGCGAACACACAAAGTAGAATATGTGCAGTGCTCATATCTACCCATTTGTTAATATAAACAGATGATACAACTGATTATTAAAAAAAAAACATGACTAACATTTCTATGTGTATTAAAAAGTTGCAAGCATTAACAAAAGTCCTGAAATGAGCACATCGATTAGTCAGTCATGCGTGAATACATAAATCTTCATCCAGTTGGTTGCTTTTCTGTCAAATACAGAGATGCAAGAAACTCCTCCTCTCCTCTAAAATCTTCTCTCTTCTCCTCCCCTGCTGTTCTCCCAGCTGATGAGTTGTGACATCTGCAGCGCTGCGACATGGATAAGCAGCTGCCAGAGATGGAGCTGGGGAGGAATGATGGAGAGAAGACAATGCAGGAGAAGGGTGGAAAAGGAGGGGGTGCATTAGGAAGGGGTGAGGGACGCTGACAACCAGCAACAGTTAGATGTACAGTGGGGGCTGGGGGGGGCACGATTGCTTTGCGTGCACGTGTTCCTAAATGTCTATGTGCGCATTACTGTGTGTGTGTGAATGTGCATCTATGAATGAACCAGCGTGGGCGTATGAGCACATGTGTCTCTGCATGGCAGCATGCCAGCCAGTGCCATCTGGCTGCTTGACAGAACTCCTCTCATTAACGGGGAGGTTAATTGCTGTGGCAGCACCCAGGCTGTGTCAAACACCACCCTGGGGACACGGAGGCAACAGACTATCTACGTGTTGGTGCGTGTACATGCACCAACACGCGTAGGGTTGTGTCTTCAGCATAAAATGTGGAGTGGGAAACCCCAGCCTTTTTTTTCCAAGGGTTAACGCCAACCTGCCGTATATGAACCCCATCATGTGAAGAGAGTTGCCGGGGGGGGGGACCTGTGTTCTTTTTGTGTGTGTGCGCTTGCACGTGCATGCCAGGGTGCATACATGTTGAGATTATTCTTATGAATTATGCCTTGTTGCTGTAATGATGTAGAAAGAATTGGGTTTACAGAGCCAATGTCTATAGCCCTGAGGGCAAACACATATGTACACATGCTCACACACCCACATGCATAGCGTGTGGGGGGGGGGGAGTGGGGGCAATTTGCATTTGTTATTACTGCATATTCATGACTAATTTTGTTAGCCTTGCTTAATAGGGCTGAATGACAGGTTGAGAAATCGAGAGCCTGCTTTAATATCACACAGTCACAGTAATACACACGCACACACACACACTCCTCAGTCACATTCACTCAACCTTCTCTCTCTGTCCACACAGTAATCATAACAACACTTATGGCTTTTAATAGGAATTCTCTGTTCCTCTGGTGGTGTGACATTGTGTCATTTGTTTAGCACAAGTACTTATTGTATATTGCAATATAGCAAACTATATAGCCTTATTTGTTACATGCATAATAATGACCTGCAATATTATGCACACACACCCACAGATGCATACACACTTGAATGGCATGAATAAATTTGCATTTTGACTTGTTGCAGATCAGGATTTGCTGCATGTGTTCATTTTTATTTTACCAAAAAAAGCAAAACTGTTGGGAATGAGGGATCCTCCTCTTGTTAATACATTCAGTTTCATCCATTAATGGCGCAGAAAATAGCGGCTTATGTACATTAAGTAATACAAATTATACTTTTTTTAAAAAAATCTTTTGACTACATATTAGTTGTGTGTTTATGCATTTGTGCATTTGAGTTCTTGGACAAGATAAGACAATACAGGATCTTTCCCGGTGAGTGTTTTCTGCACTGAACGTATGCGTGCACGCACTCACATGCTTCTTTGAAGTGTCTATCCTACATTTGGGTTGTTTAAGCATTTTCCTATCAAACCTATAGGAAAATAAGTTTTAAAGTAGCTAAGAAGTTGTCTTATAATGCAGCATCTTATAGGAAAAAACATCGTTTTACACATACATGTATATTCTACATAAAGTGCTGTTTGCAGAGGTCTTGTACATTTCTCTTTGTCCGGTGAAAATTTACAACAGAGTGACTCAAATAAAAAAAACAGTGGATTAATAACAGCAAAACATAGACTTTCCCATTCTCCTATCGAGACAGAAACAGACTATAATCTAAAGTCAGTTTTCACTGTCTCCTCTGTGGCTTTTACTCTATTTGACTGAAAAGTTGTTTTTTTTTTCCAAAGTGAAAGATTTAACTCTCAGCGCTCTCTATCCACTCACATGTCACTTTTGTCAAATCTTGCCTTTCCTTCTCCACTTGGTGTGAAAGTGTAGACACGCTTGATCAAATGTGAGTTTAACATTTTTAATCTGTGCAAAGTTTCATCAGAATAGCTCATCTCATGAGGCTGGTAAATATGAAATTGTGTGTGTGTGTGCACGTTCGCGCACACGCGCGTGTGTGTCTATGTATGTCTTTGTACGTGCCTGTGTGTTTGTGAACAGTACCGTATGATCTGTTTTTTTCTCTTTCTTTCCATCTTGGGTGTGTGACAGCTGTCACTGGTGACTCAGAAAGGTGTCTGGGCAGAGTTAACGTATTTTCACCGCCGGGAAACACACAGGCTGATACACACACACACACACACACACACACACACACACACACACAGAGAAATATGTATCAGCTCTGGTTGCTGTCACGTAGCACAAATTTCAACAGGCTCAGCATCTGTGCTGCTTTAGAATTAGATGTATTTGAATCACATTTTATACTTTATACATATGCTGCATGTTGTCTGCACATTCCTATTTTATATAGGAAAGCATTACATCAGTGGTAAATACATTTCAATTAAGGATCACAGATTATGCAGGGTTTGTCTTACGTACAATTTCTGTTATTTTTGTGATGGAAACAGTCATATGCACTGACATATACTGTGTTCTTTTTTTTATGTAAGTATGATCAGGCTTTTATCTCTATAATTCAGATCACTTATTAATGTATGTAATCTCCTTATAGTACAGTATGTTGTTAATATATATACCAACAACACATACATGTACTTGTACCTCTACAGAGGTTTTTTCCTTACTGTATTTTACATCCATCTGCTTCTTTAATAGTTCATCCTGTCCCTCCTCTTCCTTATGTTTTTCCATTATAGTACTGGCTCCTTGGACATGATGACATCTGAGATGGAAGATGTGAAAGTCCAGCTGCAAACCAAGGACATCATCATCTCAGATCTGGAGAGTGAGCTTGCAGAGAATATACAACAAAAGCAAAAGGTAATCGACTTGACTTGATTTGAGCACATTCCAAAGAATGGACTACCAGGATTGCGCCTCATCGTGAGACTCTGGCATAATTACGTATGCATGTGTTTGTCCTGACTTCTCTTATTTTAAAGTGTTGTCAAAGGTCTCAAGATAGTTCCCAAAAAAAGCAATACAATGTAAACAAACAAATCTTTCTCTTGGTTTCATAGCAATTCTTAGCCTGACACAATTAAATGACTTGCTAAGCAAATTCTTTTCTTTTTTTTCTTGCAGCATTTGTTCAGAAGGCTGTTTAAAAGGTGGAGAAGTCTTTTTTTTTTTTTTTTTTTACGATATTGGTTTGGCAGCTGTGCTACAAGCGCTCCATGTGCAGTCAGGTTTAACAGGAAGCCATGGCGTGTGTGATGAATTACCAGCATATCTCAGAGCCCTGGGTAACAAACATGGCATCGCCGGCCGGGATTAAAAGGGAGAGTTTTTTACAACCTTCCCACACCTCCTTACAGGGTGTCACTAAATTATACCCACTGCTGTTTTACTGTCTTCTGTGGCTTATGGTTAAGACACACGTAAACACACACAGGCCTGCAGAAATGCACACACTCATGCACACACATGCATTTGTGCTTGTGGTAAACCCAGACTTGTTGGTTGTTTATGTGTGTTGGCTGGTTACTGTTTGTTTATGCTGCTTGTGAGTTGACTCATTTGCACTGCTGCTAATTAGTGGTTTGTGTGATTACAGACAGATCCTTAGAGAAACAAGTAGAGGAACTGGAGCTTGTTCTGTTAATCACATTTTCAACAAATGGCTATGTACTTTCTATTCCGCTTGTGTTTCTGTTTAGCCGGTACTTCTGCAGTGCAGATGCACAAACAGATCTACTGACACAGGACACACACGCACACACACATATACACATGGAGCTTTGCTACATGTGATGGCAACAATTAAAAAAAAAAACCTCTTTGTTAGCATGAATCCACTATTTGTGTGAAATGAGTGGGTTTCCAGAACATGTGACCAAATTAAGTGTACACTTTAAATTATGTAATTACAGTATGTTATGCTTTAATCTGTAATATGCGAGCTTCTAACTATGAATTTGTCTTACACAACTCAGGCAATTATCGCTCATGCTCTTACAGTTGTAATTACAGAGACTTCTATTTTCAAATGAGACATTAAGAATTGATATAAAAATGTAATTTTATTCATTCCAATTAATTTCAGATTATTGCGAGACATTTATGAAAAAGTAATTAAATGCAATTTGGAAAAACTGCACGAAGAGTATTAGCCAGTGAATAATTGTCAATGAAAATAAACCTTTGTCTCATTTGAGAAAAAAATAAAATCAAATCACATTTTGATTTCTTTCTGGCTAAGACGGCAACGCAGGTGTTGGAAAGCGGTGAGAGGCTGGTGCACCTGCAGAGCGAGCTGTCTTGTCTGCAGCGGATCCACGAAGACAACATGAAGGAGATTGCTGAGAAAGACATCTGCATCACCAAACTGCAAGCTAACATTCAGCTCCTGCAACAGGAGGGGGCTGACATGCGGGCTCAGGTGCGCAAAGGCTTACATGTGTACTGTTCAGGGCTGCTTTTTGCACACATGCACTTTTACATATTACGCATGCAACAGCTATTAATGTGTGGTTTAATAAAACATAAATTCGCTCACTTAATGCCAGTCAATTTAGCCATCTTTTCCCTGACCCACTTTTTCTTTTGCTGTCTTGCAGGATGTTGTCTCGCAATGAGGTCTCTTGATGTTTCAGATTAGTTTTTTTAGATTATGTGACTGGTACCTCATTTGTTCCACTCATTGCAGGGATGTGACTGCCTGCACATTCCTTTTTTTATTTTTTGCTGTCTGACTTTAGCTCTCCAAGCTGAATGTAAGAACAAATGAGCTGCAGGAGGAGTTAAGGAAAAAAGAGGTGCGATGGAGGCAGAGGGAGGAAGAAGAGAAAATAAAAGATAAAAAGGAACGTAAAAAAGCATGATGAGAGGAGAAGGCAGGAGCAACCGAAGACAGAGGAGTGGATAAAGAGGGTGTTAGAAGAGAAGATGATGGAGAAAGAGTGGAAGAGGGGGTTTGAGGAAGATAGAAAGGACTATATTCAGGCTGTTAAAAAGTGGGCTAAGAAGGCAGCTATTTTGAATTCTGAGGTGAGTGTATTAATGCACTCAGTAGCTAAACAAGAGCGACTCATCAGTGGGTAAAAGTGTGCAACCTGGGTTGCCAATACGAAGTTACACACCTTCATCAACAGTTTCAGTATGATTACAATCTTTCAATCATCAGTGTGATTTATATCTGCTTACGTCTTATACATGTATATAAATAAATCTTAACTCACAATTTCAGCTTCGATATGTTTTTTTTTTGTCTGATGGATGTACCTTAATTGAGAAGACTTGATATGTTTACCTAAAACAGTACAGCAGACAGTATATTTTGACATGCACACACTTGCACAGGCTTAGAAACCCCCCCCCCAACAAAACACTTCACCTTAATTCAGACCTCAGACACTCTCTCTTTTCCCCCTCCCCACCCCTTCCATCCTGCCATCTCGCCACAACCGCTCCAAATTAATCTGCAAAATATTGATTTGAGGACCAAGGGGGTGGGGGGGTGAGGCACACGATTGCGGCCGCATATTAATACGAACAAGCCGCTCTTCGTCTCTCCTCTATACTTTAAGATCCTCATATCTTCATAATTGATTAATGTTCCTTTGTGAAGTGGGGATGAATAATACATTAGTGGGCCTGCTGCACCCTCAGGCTGATGAGAAAATGTTTAATTTCAGTAAATGTAGCGCTCCTTCTCTCTTTCTCTCTGTTTCATTTTCCTCTCTCTGGTTATTTGTGAGTGCTGGAGTGTGTTTGTGAGTTTTCACTTGTGAGCTGACGACTAGAGGAGTGCTGTTGATTTGCTTTTTCTGTGTTTACTGTCGGCTTTAAGCGCATGTTAAGCATCACAAACAAAAGACAGCATCTGCATTTGCAAACATGAATGAATAAATTGGTGGTATGAGCTCAGTATTGTTCTATCGACTGATAGAACTTCAAGATCTGTGTCACTTTACAGGCTGCTTGCCTTGAGAAAGAAATCATCCCCTCTGACTTTTTTTTTTTTTGGCACACATTGCATTAAAATGCACTGCAAAGATGATTTGCTATGTTATCTGTCAGCAATCAGGAAGGGCATGGAAATGTGCCATAAACCCACCTGATGGGAACAAGTGGCCTCCTCTGCAACCTGAAAAGGTGCAAGGAGCTTGACATTTGTCAGCTGCCCTGACTGGCACAGCCTGGCTCCACTCAAGCTCATCTGGTTAACAGTGCTAATTATGCTAATCAGAAATCTAATGATGATGATGAGGGGCTTAAGAGCTACAGCATAGCAAGCTTGGAGTATTTGTGTGTGTTGGAGGGGTGGGGGGAAGGCTGAAGTGCCTGGCACCTGATAGTGAACATCTGTGTGTCGAACAGATAAATGATGAAATCAACACACGCATAGACGCCCACAGGTCTCCCTTCATGCCTACTTAGCTTTGCTTCGTCTTCGTTTGAACTTATACCAGTAATGAAGGGGATCCATACACATGCACAGCTTCATACGTACACACAGAGCGCTAATTGAATAAATAACACTTCTCCGTTAACAAGGATCCTAATTAGTTATGCTAATCAGACTAGATAACCCAATTAACCCCATATTGAGGCAGGGTGGGCTCCTCTCTGTGTGCTTATGTGTGGGTGTGGGTTTCTGTGCCTGAGAGCATATCAGAGACACTTAAGAAAACACGTTTGCCTAATTACTTTTCAATGGCAGAGACGAGCATTTATGTTTTTTCATGTCCTTATTGTTCTGCAGTTAAATGCGAGATAATAGGCTTTCCACACTAAGGAAAATAAGGATTGAACAGTGTTTGTTTTTGTGCTTTCATATATGGGGATATCTGCATTTCTATGTATTTCTCTTTGCCTTCTGCCAGCCTGTCTCTCAGTTAGATCTAAATTGACATGTATATTTTTACAACTATTATGGTTGTTTAAACAGAGTGTGTATTTGTTCAGAAAATGTCTGGCTGTTCCATTAGTTTATGTCCTTGGAAATACAATTTGGCCTCAAGTTCTCTCCGTTTATTTAAAACCTTCAGTCAGCGTTCCCCTCCTAATAGTGAGCCGTGTTTCCTCTCGTTTAGCTCCACCACTCATTATCCGGGCCATGTGGAAGAGACAATGTTTAGAGAGAAGAGAGAGGGAGTCTTGGAGAGGGACAGCGAGAAATGGAGGGAGAGGGAGGGAGAAAATGGCTAAAAATAAGAGCAAACCAGAGAGAAAAAGACAGAGGGAATTAATGAGTGACTGAAAGAGAGAGAGAATGTAGATTGTCTCTGAACCTGGCCGCAGCTGCTTGTGCTTCTAATGAATGGTGAGGGGCGAAAAAAAAAGGGAGGGAGACACCCAGACAAGACTGTCTTTGTTGTGCCTATGCCATAGAGAGAGTGAGAACACAACAGATTTATGTCTTACAGGAAGTCTCCCAGATTTGTGGTGTCACAAACCGCCTACGTCAAGTCAACTTCATGCTCTGGCTTTTAATTAATGGGCAGCATTCATGTATATGTATCTGTTTGCCACTGTGTCTGTGTTTGAACATCTAGGCATGTAGTTGATCATGTGTGGTTTGGAAATGACTGCTCATTTTGACAGAACAGGACTCATCTTCCCTTCTAGTTTGGCCTGCATATCTGACAGTGGGAGACCTTTAATTAAAACAACACCACCAGAATAATGTTGCATTAAGATAAGATTTATACTTTGTTTAGAGCTCTGACAAGCGCCCTTAAAAGAGCGGCAACAACGACATTTTCACATATAAAAGCCTGTCATTTGGATTAGCCTTGGTTTTAGTTTTAAGAACAGTTTCAGGGCTACCCTCACATTCGACTTAAGCTGCTTTAAAGAACAAATACTGTAAGGTATTAAATGCTGCACCCAACCTTAGCATTAGGTCGTGGCACCTTTGCTAATGTGCTAATGGAATTCACTGTGGTGCGCTTAACTGCGGGGCTTAATGTCCAAAGCGTGCACTTTTGTAATGGAAAGACCAAACAGTAGAAGCTACTCTGTGCAGTACAGGTCCTGAATTGGGGAGGTTGGGGGGGGGATGCTAATATTAGCTCATGCTTACATCAGCTGAGTCATCTCCTCTGTGTCCTTGGCTTATTAACTGATTTAAGACTGATTAGATCAGTCATGCACAAACGTACACACACACACACACACACACACACACACACACACACCAAATTTGAATATCAAAATGGAATTGCTTGACCAGTGAAAACTAGATTAATTCAAAATGTTTGCATCAAGGTGTAGGTAAAACAGATGACTGTGCATATTCTTAATGCACCTTGCAGCATTTAAAGCCATTTATGACATTAACTAAAGCTCATGTTATGCAAACACATTTTGCAAGTCAAAGCCACTTATGTTGAGAATACGTGATGCTCCTTTTTTTTCTTCCTTCGCCTTGATTTGACTTCATGAGATCATCAGCATAAGTATTGATTTTGCACTCCATTAAATGGAGTTTGAGTTTTCTACAATGTGTCTACTCCTTTTCATAATACCATGCCTCGGCAACACGAGAGTGACGCTGAACAGTTTTACAACGTTGTTTTTTTTCTGTGCCATCTTTTTAATCACTAGCTATCCAGATACTTCATGTGGCTTAATAATAAGAAAAAAAATCATGATTAATTTCTACATGGACACATCGTTGACCCATATACCACAGCAGCATTAGTTTAAATCCTTATTTATCACCTGTAATTGTTCCTTGATCTCACTTCATCAAGGTTATGTAAACTGATTAGATACTCTGCGCTTCCAATAAGTGCCACAAATAGCTTTTCTTCGCTCTGAGTCTCCAGAAACCATCAAGAAGTTTTATTGTTGCAAGCCGGTCAAATCTCCCGACAACCTAGCAGCATGTGGGGTGGTGCCCATTTGGGACAGAAACCTCCCACATTCTTATACTTTATTTGAAAAATAATTTCTGCTGTTGTGAGAAACCACTGATGTTTTGCATCTTTTTACGTGAGCACTGCTTGATCAGCTGAGAACACGATGTTACATTTTCACAGCTGTCCTGGTAAATAAGAGAAAGTTGTCTGTTAGTTAGTTTAGTCAGCCAGTGTTAAATGTGTACGCTTGTGTGTGCTCTGGCACAGGGCCGACTGTTTCTACTTCTCTCTATATATGTGGCAGTTTCCTCTCGAGATGTTAATTCCTCTCCTCCCTGTTGTTGTCATGCTTCCACCAGCAGTGTCTGCACCAGGGAGACGAAGACATATTGGTGTTAATGAAAAGCCCTCCTAAACTATCCTCCCCGCATGAATGTTTAAACATGCTTGTCATAACATTCATTCGCTCACACATGACAGCTAGCATCTGCAGCTGCCTTGCTCGCCCTCAATATTTTATCATACCATCTCCCCTAACCCCACACTAGCACAATGGCTGTGTGTTAGCAAACTGAATTATAATGACTCAAAACAGGCTGTGTTCAGACCCACTGCCAGCACAGACCATGCATAATGGATTCAGTAACACCAAAGGTCTCATAATGGTACAATTAGTCAATCTTAAATATGAAAGTAATAAAGAAAGGCAAGATGAAGACGCTTTTTGGCTTTTCAAATAGCAAAAGAAAAGCAATGTAGACAAACATAATGAGAGAACGAAAGCAAAGTAAGTGGCAAACATGTAAAAAGGGAAAGAGAGAGTGAATTCCTCGTGCCCATTTACAGTATGCTATTCCAAAGTCCCATAACACTGCAGGTCAGCAGTTGTGACCTTGGTGGTTTTGACAGAAATGATTCACCATGGTAACGGTTGGTCTGCAACCCTCAGCACACCCCCGCACCCCTCATCATTCCCCAACCTTTCTTACCGCCTCTTTTCCAATTTGATTGGATGCACAATTGAAATGTCATGCCTCAGCAAAATGCATGCACATGCACCCGATCAACCACAGTGAAAAAGGGGGATGAAAGAACTGGACATGTTACACACGTCAAATTGTAAATTAAGAGAGAGGTTAAGACACATTGAAAGAAAAGACGGGCTTTTGGCCGAGCCTTAAATCACTGGCGTTTCAGGGAGGCAAGGGTAAATGCGTGCGTATGGCTGAAATTATAATCATAGTTATAGGGTTAATGTTGTGTGGCGTACCAGGGGACATAGGCACAGTGCATCAAAGCAGAGAAGGGAGCCATAGTCACTGAATGCAGAGTCAAATGAATATTAATGCAGAACCAATTACCTCAGAAAAATGTTGTCTGTGGGTTAACTTTGCTAACGCGTGTGTCTCACCTTTAGCACAGTAGAAGCATTGGGGGATGGGTTGTTGGGGCGGGGGGGTGAGGGTGGACAGCACTGATGTATTAGTTTTCTTCCTAGCAAGCTTCTCTGTCCCTGCTAAAATAGAATTGTTCAGCAAACAGCTCCTCCCCTCCACTTATCTTATTTCACTAAGATGCAAAGTCCAATTTTTAAAGAGAGAGTGCAAAGTGAGGGTTACAATTAGGGCCTCATTTCATAAGCAGCAGCAAAAACAAACAAACAAAAAAAAAATCCATTGAAGAACAATAAGCCTTTTGCTTGTCATTTAGTAATGCTAAGTCTCCTCTTTTTCTGTACTCTAGTCTTTAGAGGTGAGGTGCATACTATCTTGTTGCGTGAGCAGCTTAGCACAGTACAGTACTGATCTATGCAGGTCTCTAGTTGCTGCTGATCTGCACAAGTGACTGTGCCACACTTAAAGCCCCTTCTAAATCAGTGTTAAAGCCTTGATAATAGACCTCACTGACCAATTGATTGGCCTTCATATGTTTACAGCTCACTTTAATTGCCTCAAAAATACCATTTATCAGTCAAGTGTGTCCATATATGCATGTATGTGTGAGTGCAAGCATGCCTGTCCATTGACAAAAAGGCTTATTGATTTATCAGCATCAGGATTTGTCCCGTTCACCATACATAAAACCCCTGCGTATGTGCTGTTCAAAATGGGAAATGGCCCCATTGATTCCCTTAAGTTGGAGCCCAAATGCTAAAGATTTTTGGATAAGCTTTCTCATTACTTAAGCTGAAATCAATAGGGGAGAGCATGGGTCTAATGAATGAACGGGCCACAGATCAGATGGGGTGTGCTCATCCCTGGCCTGTCCTGGTCGATCCGAGTATGTGTGTGTGTGTGGGTGTGTGTGTGAGAGAAAAGAGAGAGAGAAATAGACAGAGAGTAAGACACACATGCACTCACACAAAATCAGTTGACTATTTGGACATCACAAATCTTTTTGTCTGCTTCAGAAAATTCACATTTTAGATCCATTGGTGTCTTTAGCTAGCGTTGGTTCTCGAGCCACATTAATGTGTTTTTAAATGTGTTCTTTTCAGGCCTCAAATGTGTGTTGATTTTTTTCCCTTATGTTAATTGCACTGGTTTCCTTTTGCACACTTTCTTTCCCTCTGTAGTTGGAGGCCAGCAGAAAGCAGGTGGAACGACAGAAGAGGGAGTTATGAGAGTTTAACCAGAAGGAGGAGACACTTCTGTGTGAGGTAGAAAGATAAATCACACACACACACACACACACACACACACACACACACACACACACACACACACACACACACACACACACACACAGAAGAAGTAACTTGGGATTTAAGATTTAAATACTCAGCATCTACAAATAAAATCTAGATTAGTCATAAATCTTCATGAGAATGTACAGTAATATCCAGTGCATGTGGCTGTGTGGCAGCCACCCAGCTGGTGGAACCAAGAATGTAGCTCACACACACATACAGAGAAACTACAACCCGTCTCAGTCCCCTTTATTTAACTTTTTAGTTTGTCCACTTTCCACTCTTTCCACCCCTTTGAAATACCAAAACAACACAGAGTGGCGTATCTCTTGAAAACTGTATTTCGCTGAGTGCGCAGATGCTTCCTCTCAAAGTACATTTACCAGACAACTTCAAACTTCTCTTTCACTTTGTGACTTGGAAATCCATAAATTACTTACAGCTGATATTATAGACAGTTGTCACTGCAGTTAGTTGAGCCAAGAAGTTCCTAGCTAAAATTAGAAGCCTGTAGAAATTCAAAGTTGATAATAAATAAACCATTTTGCAGTTTATCAAATATTACATACACATGAAGCAGGAAACCTAGAAGCTACTTTGTGGATTTCTAAACCGTGGCTTTAAGTAGGATGAACAATCAATAAACTGTGCGCATCAGCAGTATCAACAAAGAATGTGACTCTGGATGATCACCACTAACCCAACCCACTTTTCAAACAGTAAACTCCCTATCCCCTCCCCTATTCTCCTCCAAGGTGTCCCGCCTTTTCAACTCATAAATATGGAAGGCAAAAGATGATGAGATTCAGGGACAAGAAAGGAATCAAAATCTATTGTAGCGTGTCCTTTTCCCCGTGTAAAGTTTGAATTAAATGTCACACATTAGCATGTGAACTTTTAAATGAGCTTGTTTGCTCTCCACGGTGTGGGGCATGTAAATACCCATCCTGAGAACGGAATGGGGATTTCGTAAGGGGGGAGGGTCACAAGAGTTGAGGAGTGTAGGACATATTTGAGGGTTGTGATGGGGTAATTAGGCCCCACCAAGGGATGGGTGTACCAAACAGGTCTATTGACTGCAACCTGAAGTGACAGACATTAGCAGATGGGAGATCTCACTGAGGGATGTGGCTTCTAGTGATTTATGGGAGAAAGATGATTGACATGAGGAGACTGACACACATTGTCATAATGTCTGCTGCTGGGCAAAATCAGGTGAGAGTGGAAAGAAATGCGTATGCATGTCGAAAGCCATTGGAACTTTGTTTGATCATCAAAAATTTTTCATTATCAGCTTGCCTGAATTCTTATGCACTTTATAATGTTAATCTGTCATTCTGTGTTTAATATGCAACTTAGAGTTAATGCTGTGAAAAGAGCAAGCATATAGCAAATATCATAAAACAAGCATGCATCACTAATAATATTTAAAAAGTCAGAGAGAATGTTAGGGTTCAGATCCCACCAAGTACCGTGGTCAGCGTTTGTATGTGGTTTTGTTGATGCATGACCGTATTATGTATCATATTTGATAACCAAACACCATAATACATGTGCACATATTTTATTGACTATGATTCCCTTTGTTTTAAAATGTGAGGCTGCTTATTTATTGACATAATTTCCTCTCACTGAAGGGCTTGTGTCTATAAAATGCATTAAAATCACATTGCAATCTTTCGGTTACCCAGGAGTAGCGTCATAGTTCTATTATACTCACTGAACAACAGCATCACAGCCTGTTTATCAATCCAATATCTCATAATGTGTTCTCTGCCTGGTCATTTTGAATATAAAAAGATCTCATACTCCTATTGTACCATATTTCCTATATTTAGTATTAATCTCTTGTACTGACATGAATCTGGCACATCCAATATGGTATTTGATTAGTTGTTTTTGTTTTATGTTTGTTTTGTATTTTTTTTTTCAGTCTCCAGGTGATATTAGATACATGTGCTGAGCTGGTATTATGTTGGTTGTTTCATCTGAGTATAAAAATGATTTAGTGTGTACTCAGCAGGCAGTGTCATTGACTAGCTTTAATTTCACTGCAAGGGTGGGCTTTATTACTCTGCTACTCTGTAAATATGTGTGTGTGAGTGTATGTGAGGTCGGGGGGTGGGGATTACAAAGAAAAGAGAGGGTGCAAATGAATGTTTCTGTGTATATATATGTCTCCTTTCATGCTTGTTAGCTTTGCAGCATGCACGTACTGAGACTGCCCTCCCCTTGTGCTAGATGTTATTAACAACTATAATTATGTTTTGAAGTTTAGTGGTCATGCGAATAAATGTGCTGGTGTCGTCACTTTTAGACGAGCAAAGTTGTTCTAAACTTAACCAAGTAGTTTTTGGTGCCTAAAGCTAACACAGCTAAGACAGAGCAAACAGCAAGTAAATGCTAAACTTTAAAAAAATGGACCCGCAGAAAATTGAATTTCCAGTCACTTGGTCAAAACTCAGGTATGTCTGAATTGTGTCTGTGCACTCTTTCAAAGTGGAAACACTCCTGGAGCCATGCAGGAAAGTTTTCACAGTACTCTGTGACATCCTGGGAAAAAAACTAAGTACACCAAATGATTCAGTGGCTCTTAGGATCATGTTTATCTGTGTGGCTCAGGAGGTAGGGCAGGTCATCTACTAATCAGAACGTTGGTAGTTTGATCCCTGGCTGCTCCTAAGTGTCCTTAGGCAAGATACTGAACCCTGGTGTGTTCATAGGAGTATGATTGAGTTTGTGTGAATGGGTGAATGAAATATGCTGTGAAGTGAGTGCTCATGTAGAGTAGAAAAGCATTATATAAGAACCAGTCCATGTATTTTATCAGAAATAACTTGAAGTAATGGTTTTCGGTGCGACTTAATCAGTCTGTCGTATCATTGTTGAGGACTTTTTGCTCACTCTTCTGTACAACCTTGTTTCAGTTCCTTCAGGTTTAACTGGGCCACTGTAACACCTTGATTCTTTTCTTTTTGCATAACCCAATTTCACCCAAGTTTAGCTGTCACAAAGATGGCCTCACATGTGACTCTAGAATTTTTTTTGGTATACAGACGACTTCAAGGTTCGCCGGTCTCGTGGCTGCAAAACGAGACCATTTTATCAACCCTGCAAATCACCCCTATAAGGTGTTGATATGTTGTGTTTGGTTGTGGCCAAACATGGCACTGTGAATTATGGCCAAACATCTCCACTTGGGTCTTGTCTGTCCAAAGGACAGTCCAAAGTCTTTTGGTTTGTTCAGATTCAACCATGTTGCCATGTTCTTTTTTAGCGAGAAGAGGCTTTCTCAAACAAGCCATACTTGTTCACTCTTTTTCTAATTGTACTGTCATGAACTTTAACATTTAACATGCTAACTGAGGACTGTAGAGTCGTAGCTCTTGGGCTTTTTGCAGTTTCTCTGAACATTGCACAGACCGACCTTGGGGTGAATTTGCTGGGAGATCTACTCCTGGGAAGCTTGTGGCATTGTATTTTATACTTGAATGCATCAGACCAGCAAACTACCAAAACATTTGCTTTTACAAATCAGCTGATGATCAATAAATCAACTGTATTTGATCAAATGCTTTTTACCCTCTTAATTCCTATGGGAGCAGTATGGGTGTACTGTGTACTGAATCCTGTGAAAACTTTATTTTTCAGAAATGCTTACATGGGTCAATTTAGAGCGTGGGAACATCAGTCCATCTGGTTCCAGGTCACAGGTGCAGCATTCTAAGTAAAGTAATGGTCCAGTCTCAATCTCCACAATCTCTCAAGTTTGACCTGGGTCTGCACTGGGGTCTCCTACCTGTAGCACTGTAGCACTACAGGTAGGAGACCTCAGTAGGAAGAAATATTAAGATCCAATATTAATCTTTATTTGAAGGTCTTGCATGCACTTTAGTAGAGTGGCAATGAAGAGTGAACCCTTTAATGAAAACCAGACTGTTTTAAAAAAGTTTGACACACACACAAAAACAACAAATAACTTCCAAGTGTAGCAATAACCGCTGAGTGGGCTACTGCAAAAAAAATTAAAATAAAAAAATTACTGGTTAAAGTTCCTCTGTTTTTGATTTACCTATTGATTTCCCAGTTCTTTTGCATCACCCAACATCTATATCCTTCTCCAACTGTTGAGCAACCCTATCCTGTAAAACGTGGGACTTCGTTCATTTTTCCCTCAGTGACAACACGCTCTGTAGGCAGCAAAACAGCTGCAAATTGTTCTTCACACTTGGGATGAAACAATGAAACTTTAGTTTCATCAGGCCAGAAAACATTTGCCATGTAGGGTTGAGGAGTCTAAAACTGATCTGTGGACTTTTTTCTTTTTAAATATTTAAGAGCATTTATGATTCTTGCTATAAGTCTTGAGATCAGTTTTTTGTGAGTGATACATAAATGCTGCTGTATATTTTTGTATTTATCTGGAAACTGCTGTATATCCATTGTCTTCTGTATG
This sequence comes from Pterophyllum scalare, assembly GCA_024447675.2. Taxonomy (NCBI): domain Eukaryota; kingdom Metazoa; phylum Chordata; class Actinopteri; order Cichliformes; family Cichlidae; genus Pterophyllum; species Pterophyllum scalare. The sequence continues at coordinate 44,521 of JAMQGT020005379.1, forward strand.
TAATTAGCATTCAGTGGAAGAATCAGTGAAACCAGTGTTCAGTTGTCAAATAACACTCAGTCCAAACTGGTGGTCTCAGTGCAAGAAATAAAGGAGCTCCATTTTGACGTGACACACCTTACTTCTGATCAAATGCTGCAGGGCTGTAATCATGTTTGTGCCACTGAATTCCTTAACCTTTCCATGACCTTGCTGAATGCCAGCGGCCCAATCACAGAACCTAATTGAATCTGCCCCCCCCAAGCCCCCTCGCCCCAAAACCCCACCCCACCCGACCATACCCCTCCAACTGCTGAAAAAATACAATTGGAGGTGAAAAATGAATACAGCAATATTTGGTAAGAGAGAAGAAGAAGGCAGGTGATACTGGTGGTGGTGGTGGTGGTGTTTTGGTGGGGAGTGAGGGATCACACTGCGGCTTTATAAATACACAGACGTGCTCACAAACACACAGCCAGACACGTACACACAGTCACACCTTTTTCAATCCTGCAGAAGAATGGGGAGTGGGAAATGACAGAGTGAGCGAGAGAGAGAAGGAGGGAGCGAGGGAGAGGTTGGGCCTAGGTTTCTCATTACCCCCCTGGCCTATTTGGAGGATATTCCTATAAGATAATCTGATTTATTTGCAATTTTCCTTTAAGCGGCTTAGTGTTTACCTCCAAGATTAATATTTTTCTCTGTTATTAATATCAGACTGTAATTAGGAGTGATGTGTCTCGCTCTGCACGGTTGTGTGGCCGCAAGGCAGCTGGCTGGATGAAACTCTTGTTGCGACTCACTTGTTGTGATCCTGTTTCACAAGACAAAAAAAAAAGAGAGAGAGAGATGGAAGTTTTAAAAGAGGAGACTGCAGGGTAGGGATGCAGAATTACAATTGGGGCATACCTGCCTCTATGTTGAAGTGTATGTGTAGGTGGGTGTGGGTGCAAGACCGTACAAATATGGGAGTTTATGTGCGCGTATGTGTGACAGTGTGATGGCCCCCTCTGATTGATAAGGTGTCTGTGCCGGCTGCAGATTGCTCTTGCTGATTGCTTCTGAGAGCTCCAGCTGATTTATAATCAGAGCAGGATGAAGGATTGTGCTGTGGATTGCTTATCTGTTTACCCCTTCACAACGTAAACTGACAAATTATCATGTTGAACACACACACACATGCAGACACACGTGAAAGGGGGACAAAAAAAACCATAATAATGTTGACCGTCTTATTAAATATACAGAGAGAGAGAGAAAGAGTGCAAGAGAGAGACACTGTCATACAATTTCACAGACACACACTGGCCATCCAGAACATAAACAACTTTACTCTTCAGCACAGTCATATTTTCATGATTACACAAAGGATCGCAATCAGTCTCACTTGTTTATATATGAAAATGTCAACATCGCATATCAAGTTACGTTGCAATTAATGTGTTTCAGGCATTTAGAGTTTTGATTTGCTTCAATCTGGAGTATTATTTGGAAGCTTGTTAGCCAATGGTCTAAAATATTGATGTGCATTTACTTATGTTTTTTTTTCTTTTACATTTTGGGAGGGGGGCTTTTTATTGACACACTCTTCCTTGTCGGTTCTTTGTTGCCTTACTGTGTGCAACAGCATTTCTGTCTGCTTATTAAAATTCTTAATCTCAGAACCATGCGACAAATGACTCAGGAAACGACTAATATGACAACTTTTACGGTACTTTGTAAAGTGAGTCTGACTGTTTGTAACCTATTGTGTTTATATACAGTAGTAAGAATAAAATAGGTGTTTGTTGTTTATGACGAACAAGCTGGCATATTATGTGAGACTAATTCCAATTGGCATGCCAGAGTGCAAGCCAGTAGTTTTAAATGCTGACAGGTTTTGTATGCCCTATGGCACTGTGACAGCTCTGTGTATGTGTGTGTGTCGGTCTTTGTATCTTTCCGTCTTTCTCCTTCTCTCATTTCCCAGTCTTACCTGTATGTCTGATGATGCTACTTTCTCTCTTTTCACCATGCTTCTTTGTAAATGCACAGAGACAGAATTATGAAGGAAACACAAAAACACAAAGTACAGCAGCATATGAATACAGACGCACACATGCACGCACGCACACACACACACACACACACACACACACACACTGACGAATGGCAGCAATTAGATGGGGAAACCAAGCATGTGAGGACAGAGGAGCGCTGAGGGGCTGCAGCCGCTGTATGGAACGTGTGTGTGTGTGTGTATGCGTGTGTGTGTGCGTGTTATATGTTTGTGTGCATTTGGAAGGTTTTTATCCTTCTAGTGCACCATCCATCTGTCTAAATATCAACACTGTCTCATATGTCACTGGACAGTGGCTGTAATAAGGTGTAAGCTGAATGTTTGCAATCAAGGACCAAATAAGCAAAGATCTGGATTGCAACAGTATAATTTCACAAAAGATATTTACTCATTTTACAAAAGCTGGAACAGAAATGTTTGAGTATTTGGCAGCAGACACACCAGGGTAAATAATTCAATTAAATGTCAGCCTACTGAATTGGTCCACCTACTGACACTGAGACCTTGGGCTTCCTTAGTTCTTCTTTCATTTTCCATTTGGAAGAATGGCCTTCTCACTTCAGTCAGAGCAGCAGTCACTTCTCATCTTCCCTTTTAATGTGAGAATTCATCTTTTCAGGAAATCCCTCAATGCAGCCTTCCCTCTCCAAATTAATCACATCTCTATCCACTCCAATTGCTATCTAATAAACAGCCTGCCCTCACCTAGATCTGTCCTAGGATTTCTCTGATGTTTCATTGCCGAATGACATGTGGACGTCAGTGTTAATTGGCTGCAATAGTTAAGAGCTTCAAGGCATTTCCCTTTTTGCTGTTTAAAAAGATCTGAGATGCATTGTAAAAACAGTTATTCAACAATGCAATTCATGCACTGGTAACTTGTTTCCCAGGCTTTACAGCTGTGGCAAGGGCTACTAAAACCCCCAAACTTTATAAAACATATCACGTCTGTCTTTTTTGTGTTCCTTCCTGTGTGTGTTTGTGTGTGTGCGTGTGGGAGAGAGCGAGTCCAGATCCGTATTTAAAACCAGAAGAGATGCATGATAGACACAGCTGAATGATTCACTTACTTGCTTACATCACAAATCGTTACCATATTATAAGCCTTTACATGCAAGTAAGTGGCACTGTAAGTGTGTGTCTGTGTGCACATGAGGAAGAGAGGTCTTGCATACTTGTGTGCAAAAGAAAGCAAACTGCTATTTGCATATAAACTAAATGCATTGTGTGACTTCATATATGTAACCTGTGTTTAGTATCAATGTATAGTATGAATAAGTAAGTGTGTGTGTGTGTGTGTGTGTGTGTGTGAGCGCGCACTTGTGCCTGTGTGGTAACCCTGTATCGCTGGCAAGCTCATTTCTCTCAGAAATCAAAGTTAAATGGGTCATCTATCATGAGAATATGTGACTGGGACTCTTGTCTCTGCTCTGTGTGTGTGTGTGTCTGTGTGTGTATGTGTGTGTGTGTGTGCACACGATATGTGTCTCATTCACACATATGCAAGGTGTGCAGTGCGAGAGCAGTATGCGTGCGCCGCTGCAGCTGCTCACGTGTGTGTATGTGGCGGCCACTTGTCTTTGCCTATGCTATGATTAATGGTTTACATTGGGCTGCTCAGCCATGCATGTTTCTTGGTTTATCGTTTTATGCTGTCTCCAATTAAAGCTCCATAACTTGAGTGATGGCTTCACGCCAGTGTCCATCAATAGAGGCCATCAGCAGCCTTATGCATTCAGGATATGGAAGCCACACACTAACTAATATCCTTTTGTGTCAGAGCCAGTGGGCAGCCTGTTTGTGTGTGACTATTCAAATATACATATGTGCGCATGCTGTACACAGAAAATAAAAACAGTGATTGCATTTTAAGTGATCTCGACTTCCTAATAAATTAGGTTTTACGTTTTAAAATCTTTAAAAATGAATTGCTGGTGGGACAAAACAATATAAGTATTCTTATCTAATCAATAAAAGGCATCAGGTAATCAATTAATCATCCTGATTTTTTTTCTATAACAATAGCCTTTTGCACTATGTGTGCATTCATGTATGATTTTGCATCTTTGTGTCTTACTGTGTCAAAAAAAAAAAATGCTAGGGGCTACATACATCTGGACGTGGAGCTTGTTCATGTGTGCGCCCATAGACACGCATGCGCCGCACAATATCATTTCACGCAATATTATTTCTCATATAGCTGTAATGACATTAGGCCGATATGTTGATTATACTGTCGGCAAACAGCAGCCTGCTGATTGGGTTAGCATATAACCTTATATCACATTTCTCCATTCATCCCTGTGCTTTTTTTTTATTGCCCTCATTTTTCCAAATCACTTCCCACTTCTCCAGTTTCCAGGGCGAGGTTCCAGGCTATGCAAGCAGGTGATGAGAAGTAATATGATGATAGGAAGGCACAACAACGTAAGAAAGGAAACCTCAGAGCAGCCCAAGTTGTTACATGTCTCAGTGCAGGACAAAGAAGCCTGGTGTTAGGATAGAGAAGTGTTCTCTAAAAATGCAAGAATATATTAATATTTAATCCCACCGACAAAACCCAGTGAGCGCACACAAATTGTACATGTTATGGTTTCTGCTCTGCTTTTGTTTTTGATTTTTAACAGTTTTGTGGGTTATTGAAGGAGAGAAAAATATAGGGTGTGATTGGTGAAGATCCAGAATAAGAGAGGGGGTAGGGAGGCATGAAGCAATA
>JAMQGT020005380.1:0-16388 GCA_024447675.2 Pterophyllum scalare
TGGTGTTATGTTACTTGGTTCAGTTCTCGTATTGCTAGTAGCATCGAGGAGAGAATAGATTGTGGTAATCTTTCTCACAATAGGGTTGTCCTTCACGTTCAAAAAAGTTCCTGGAGCCGATCTCCTCTTGACAGTGTGTCACCAAAGTGTTCGGGGTGCCATGTGCGGCCCATGGCTGTCACCACCTAATAACCCCCCCCCCCAAAAAACAGACATTTGAAACATGATTCCATAGATTATATATTTATTTTACAGATAAAAGATTATCTTAACCAAACCATCTTACCTGTCCTACAATCGGCTTACAGCAAGCTCCGCACACTCCTTTAGCGACTGTCTGCACGCCCAGTTTGTTGAGGTCTGACTGTAAGCTGGACGGTGCAGGGAACAACGGTGAGGGGCTCGTGCAGGCACGTGGTCAAGTGCTGAATTACTTGATTTGCTTTGTGCTCTGTTGGCAGAGCGTTTTCAGTGTCTCTCAGATTTGTGCGAAGCCCAAATCAGGATCGAGATTAAAATTTGATTAACCGTGCAGCCCTGGTTAGAAGGCAAGTTGTGCTTTTTGAAACAATAAAAACATGATCATAAAAATGTGCTGAAGCCAGTCGGTTATATGTGCTGTCACATTTTATGGCTCAGTTTATTATTTTGTGACATGATGGTTCACGGTGTAATAACATGATTTTATTTGATTATTATTATTTTTAAACCTACGATCACGATCTTTCGTGGATAATCCCTCCTCATAGATTGAAACACTATTGAACTCAAGCATGAGGGTGCTAACGGGTCGAGTGCAAACGTGTTGCATAAGGCAGGAAACGTGTTGTTGCCTGACACCACCAAAGTCATGGCTCGGCTTGCTCTGGTATGTCATGACAACACTCCATGTTTGCTGTCTCCCACCTCTGATGAACACCAAATACACACTTTTTGTTTTTATGCTTTAAAATTCTGACCAACAAGCTCACATTAGGTTAAAACGTTCCAGCACGGAGCGACTGTAGCCGAAGCTCAGCCTGTAGGTGCGGACAGCTGAGAGAAAAATAAACTTGAAGCTGCACTTTAACCTCACCATGCTGTGGGCCTGCCTTCCTCTGGTTTCTGCTTCAGACGGGACCGTCTGCCTGGAGGATGCCGCTCAGCCCGCCATGTCTGCAGACGGAGAGGAAAACCACATGAGAGCGGGTCAGACTGAAACCACATGAGGTTTCTGCAAAGAAAAATGTCTCACTCTGTAACACAAATCATTTCCCTTGACATTTTCACTACATTTATTTTTCTTGTTAACCAGAGCAGGAAGGTTTCAGAGCATGTCTTACACCCTTTGACGCACACTTTTGACCGTTTAAAAAGCCAGAAAGCACACTTTAAGCTTTTGTTTTAATTAGCTTGGTGTGGTAAAAGATCCGTGAATTCATTGAATTATTTTATACATTCAGATTGCAAAGACTGTCATGGTCGTTTGATGCCTGAATAGCAATGTCATCTGCACTATATGCAGTTTGTTGAGCTGCCAGAATGAAGCCTGAAAAAGTTGAAATGAGCAGGAATTATTGGCTTCTTTTCAAGAAGGAGTCTGATGTAAAGTCTGCATGCATTCCAGCTGCTGTCACACAAAAGCAAACCTAATGAAGGTCTGAGGAAACTTTGACAGAGAGAGCACAGGTGTTTGGAGCATCCCACTTACACGTGAAGCTGCTGAAACCTCCTCTGAATGAACCAAGATCAAATTCTATTCAGGAGGCTTTCAAACATTAATATTTCACCGGAAATAAAAAGAATTTAATGTGCGAATTGTAAGCAGAGCCCACACGCAATTAGCAGAGCCACTAAAGGCTATCTACAGCAGATGAACAGTATTTTGAGAGTCGTGTCCTGAAGAAAGAGAAAAGCATCCAGCAAAGAGCTGACAGGCTGAGAGCTGCATCTGGACCTTCAGCTGATCCATCTGCTGTTCACTGAGGCCTCATCGGAAATGTGTCGGTGGAAGGACGGCTGTCCCGGAGCCAGAAACGGAGAAAAGGCTGAGCCACGCCACCTTACACAAGAACTGGACTGGGGATCTGCAGCAACAAGGCTGATGGAGGGGTGAGTCCAAATTCATCCCCAGCACTGCTTCAGCCAGCGGTGTTGGGGACCTTGTTAAAATTGTGTTACGAATGAAGAAAAGTACATCACACAAAACCATCCGATTGCTTCATTTTCCAGCATGACTGCCAATGCAGTAAAAACACACAGTGGAACACTGTGGATCGGCCTCCCCAGAGCCCGGACCTCAACATTATTGAAGCAGTGTGGGATCATCCTGACAGAGAGCAGAACAAAAGGCAGAAACATCCATGGAAGAGCTTTGGATGTCCTTCAGGAAGCCTGGAGACCTGTTCCTGAAGACAGTTCAGACTGTGCTGAAGAATAAATGTGTTAAGTTTGCAGAGCAGCTCTAAGTTGTGTTCATGCGGCTGAAGCGTTGCCTAAATGTCTGCTGAATAAAGCGAGTCCACCTCCACCTGACTGCTCGATTTTAGTCTCAATCATAAAAGGTTAAAAACCTTAAAAGATGTAAAAGAGTTGGAAAAAATCAGAGGAGCTGATGAACGGTTTGTACTTCATTTCAGCAGCACTCACACTGACGCGCGCACACACACACACACACACACACACACACAGACACACACACACAGACACACACGCAGCTCTCTGTCTGCAGCCTCATAACGAGGCTCGACATCTGTGTGTGCGTGTGCTTTATCGCCCAGCCGGAGGACTGATAAGGCACGTCGCCTCTTTTCCCGAGGAACTCATAATCCAGCGGAGAGAGAAAACGTATCGGCGCTGCTCGGCCGACGCACACACAGAGCCGCCTCATGAGCTGCCACACACACAGACACACACAGAGTAATTGATGGCTGTTAGGGGAGCTGGGATTTCAATAACGGCTCTTATCTCCAGACCGCTGAAGGACAGCTGTGTGTGCGCGTCTGTGCGTTTGTGTGTCTACGTGTGAGTCTGTGTGTGTGTTCATGTCTTTATATGTCTGTGTAGACACATTTCACTGCTAAACCATCAAAGCGAGGACATTGTGGCTGCTTCACGTTAGACTGGGAAAGCCTTCCGATCAGTGAGAAACCTCACAGACAGAGGATCGTGGAAGTGCCCTCGCCCTCACAGCTGGAGCCGCTCGCTGGGAAATTTATGGGCAGAGTTTGGGCCAAATTTCCAGAAGAGGAGAGTTTGCTTCTTCCAGATCTGCATTTTGGCTTTGTGTGTAAAAACTCAAGGTTCAGCTCCTTTCAACGACCACCCTATATGTTAATGTTTATACTCAAATCTGTTTTCATATGTGAGTTTCGGACCCACATTGCTGCACAATTTCTTGAGGATTTTTAGTAATGTCCTCATAACTGGGAAAATTGTCAATTAGGTAACTAAATATTGTCCATGAGAGTAACCCATGAGAAGCTCAGACTGGGAGAACGGCTCCGACAGATTCCAGGAACACGTCCGAGATCTCTTCCAGAAGAGCGCAGTCCTGGGAACAGCTAAGACACCGCGCACCACCCTGGCCTCTGGTACAGGACCCGAGCTTGGAGGACAAAGACCGCCCACAGGGCGAGCTGGGACTCTGTGGACCTACAGCTTTCACAGAATGCGTGTTGTTATTCCCCATCCTGCCAGCAGGAGCTGTGCTGTTCATGTTTTACAGATTTTATGTGGACACAAGGACATATGGTATATAATCCAGGATAATAAGTTACATACTATGCTAAAAAACTTTAAAAAAAAAAACTTTTTCAAATCTCACCAGATCTCAATGGGGGAAAAATTCATGTTGGCTGTCTACACTAATATAATTTGGGTAATGCGTCAGGAATGAAAGGAAGCCACATCGCTGGATGGGAATGAAAAAAACCAACCCACTGAGGGCTGAATTCAAAGACACCCTGAAAACTGAAGTGAAATTGACGTGGCAGGCTACTCCATTTCGCAAAAACGTCATTGCAACAATTCAAAATGGTACTGAGTAGTTGTAGGTGCATGCATGCCTGACAACACTGGGACATGTTCCTAATGAGAAGAGGGAGGGTGTCCTGGGGGGATCTCCTCCCAGATCTGGACCGGGGCATCACTGAGATCCTGGACAATCTGAGGTGCAGCCTGGCAGCATCAGATAGCCTGAAACATAACGTCCCGAAGGTGTTCTGCTGGATTTGCATCAGCCGAGTGTGGAGACCAGTCCCTGGTATCAGTTCCTTCGTCCTCCAGGAACCTCTATACTCTTGTCACATGGCTCGGCAGGAGGAACCCCCAGCACCCACTGCACCAGCATAGCGTCAGACAATGGCTCCAAAAATTTCATCCCTGTACCTGATGGCAGTCAGGGTGCTGGTCCTAGGCTGTAGAGGTCCGTGCATCCCTCTATGGAGATGTCTCCCTAGACCATCACTGACCCACAAGCAAACTGGTCATGCTGATCAAAGTTACAGGCAGTATAACGTTCTCCACGGCTTCTCCAGACCTTTTCAAGACTATCACATGTGCTCAGGGTGAACCTGCTGTCATCTGTGAAAGGCACTGGGCACCAGTGGTGGACCTGCCAGTTCTGGTATTTTATGGCAAATGCCAATCAAGCTCCACAGTGTGCACATGGCCCATTAGAGGATGTGGGGCCTTCAGGCCATCCTAAGGACCTTCCACGACCCTGTCCAGCTCTCCTAGAGTAACTGCCTGTTTCCTGAATCTCCTCCATGTTGTGAGACTGTGCTGGGAGACACGCAAACCTTCTGGCAAAGGCACGTATTGATGTGATTTCTTTAGATTGTGGCATGATGTGTAGTACAACTGGTTTAGCAGGTGTAGCATAGGTTGTACAAGCTAACTCGGGATCAGTCTGTCACACCGCTGTGGAGGAATTTTATACCACTTTTCTTTGAAGAATTGTTTTAATTCAGACACACTGAAGGGGTTTTGAGCATGTTTAACCCTATAAAACATTTTCAGTTTTTTCGATGGGACAACCGGTCAGTTTGATCACGATGTCTCGATGTGTTAACCAGCTGTCGATGGCAGGTGAGGACAGGTCACAGGTGCATCAGCTGCGATCGCCCGGTGTTTCAGGGTTAAGGTCACATTTATGTCCGGGGTTTGTCCAGGCCCCTCCAAAATCTTCAGTTTCTTTCTCTCTTTTGGAGCCATTCAGAGGTGGACTTTCTGTTGTGATTTCGATCACTGCACTGCTACATAAGCTGGACATTCGCCTTCGGGATTTTGTGGTAGAGAGCGGAATTCATTCATCAGCTACGACACGGCGCTCAGGTCTTGAAGCAGCAAAGCAGACACTACCACAGAAACTGGAGGCTGTTCATTTCTTCGTAAGTGAGCAAACTTACAAATCAAGCAGGGAATCAAATGATTATTTCCCCACTGTATTAAATCACATATTTACAACTAAACTACCACTACTTTTTAAAAGAAGGTGCAGAAAATACAGCACATGAAAACAAAATGCACTTTTATTTGGACTAATAAAAGAGTGACTTCTTCCTTTCAGTTACTTTTCTCAAACTAAGCACATGTAAATGGTCTAAAATGGATTATCTGAAAAGTATATATCTTCTCTGAGCTGCCTTCAGTCACCATAAATGTGTTTGTACAGCTCCAACCTCTCTGCTGCCTCTCTTCCCTCACAGATGTACAGTATTAAGAGTAATTTCACAGAGCACGCGTGATGCTCCGGGTTGTTGTGTTTGCAGCCAGCTGCGTGTGGCGCTCCTCTCTCATAGTCCTGATGATCCAGCTGTGCTGTCGGCCACTGAGGCCAATCTGAGCTGCAATTTTCTGGACGTGTTCATTGCCTTCCCACTCTCTGCTCGGCTTTGTTTTAATTTTACGAGACGAGAGACGGAGATGAAACTTTAATGACCCCTGCAGGGAAAACATTGTTTATTTAACCTGGATTTATCTGGACTGCCCCGCTGATCGCTGGGAAATCTGTCTGGTAATGAGAAAAGAGGAAACAAAGTCGCTTTCAAAGGTACCAATATCATCTTTAACCTTCCTGATTTAACCTTAAACTGACGGTGATGGCTGAATATAAGGATTGATTCTCATTAATCCATTCTAACAGGATCTGAAGATCAAGGTCATTTCCACACATACCCAGAGACAGATTTACATGGCTGGAACACAGCAGTCCAAAAGAGCTTTTTTGACTTCAGGACTGAAGAAATGCAAAACTGTGAGAGAAGGCATGACAGCTGCATAACAGTAGGCCGCATGGAATCAAATAGAAATCTACTTTGCCCAAGATTTAGATGAGAATCTGCAAACATCTGCCCAAAAACTGGATTTCTTTGAAGTCTGATTCAGAAGTGAGGTCTTCTGGAAGACAGAATAAAGGCCAGGAAAAAAAAGCTGCAGGCCCAGGAACATGTTGTCTGCTGGATGTTTTTGGAGCTGCAGCTCAGTGTGGGACTTCAGTTAAGTTCTCAAAGCAAAAACCCTCCACCTCATGTGTTTTTAAAGATGAACTGATTTTATTCTTGACACAAACAGCTGACTTATAACCACCAAAGGTAAAGCCTTGATCAAGAGGATGAAAGCATAAAAATAAACACAGCTGTTTGGTAGGCAGGGAAAGGACCCCAATGCAGGACTGGACGAAGTCACTCAAAACAGCTTTATTGACCCAAAAACCATTACAGACAAACATCAGAGAAATAAGAGAAGGCTCTGCCAGGAATCATGCAACACGAGGGAAGCGACAAAAGGCAGGAGGAGGACGCAATTCATGTTCTCGAATATTTTCTCATTGCAGCTCCTTGTTTGTGTGAATATGATGCTTTTCTTTGGTAAACATGAAAGCAATAGAATTGATTTTTCATTTGACAAAATATCATATTTGAAGACATCTTTTTGGAAATTTCTGACTATTTGTTCATATCCATACTTCATTTTTTTCATTAGCAAAAAGGTCAGACTAATCAGTGATGACAATAAGGAGCTGGTACTATGATGATGGGTCTGAAGATAATTAGACTGCAACTAAAAATGTTAGCTGTCACTGATTATACAGCTGTTCAAACATCTGCAATAGTGTAAACACCAAGAAACACATCCTTATACATATAGGTTTTTATTTCCTGACCAGTTGAAAATAGGGCTGCAACAATTAGTCGACATTGTCGACAATAATCGACAATAAAAATAGTTGATGATGAATTTAATTAATTATTACTTAAGTTTGTTTTTTTTTAACGGAGTGAGACACCTTCCTGTCCGTCTATCTCAGGTGAGCTTCACACCTGCAGTAGCATTCAGCGGCATGTTTAGCCATGGCAGCTACTGGTGAAAGGACACGGCGTGCTGAACGATCCGAGGTTTGGGACAATTTCACCCTCGATAAAGGAAAAAATAAATTTAAAAATGGACCGTTAAAGTTATTTCAGCAGCAAACCTGGTTAAAATTTTTGAATGAAGTTTCCATCTTCCGCGTGTTTACTACCACATTTTAAATAACCTTATGCTAAATGTTAAAGCTGATAGCTAAATAAGTGCCATTTCATAATTATGTGATTCATTATCCGATTAGTCGACTAATCGTTTCAATAGTCGATGACTAATCAACTATCAGAATAGTCGTTAGTTGCAGCCATAATTGGCAAGTTGTTGCTGGAGATTGGTAGCAGTAGCTATGAAATTAATTGTTAACCACTAATCACTAAGCCCTGGCAACCACCAGTCATGGAAAAGGTGTGTTATGCAGAGTTGCTGGACATTGTCGCTATTAAAAATGGTTGCAAAGAACTATATCGAGCTGCGCTCAAAAAAGCTTGTTGCAACCGCTTTGATTGGTAGGAGTTGCTGTGGTCACAAGTAGTCTGAATGAAAGACAGCAACCTGTCTGCAAACACTCACAAACTGCTCTCTGAGCAGTAGCACAGTGCAACCCAAAACAGAAACAGAGACCATTTGTGCTCAAAGTAAAAAGTGCAGCTTTTGAAATGTGTTGGTTGCAACAGTAAGGTACAACTTCTACTCTGCTTCAGGTTGGTGTCACACTTTTTCAAGTTTCAGTAGAGCTTGGAGAGCGGCGGTGAATGTTTGCAGAGAAGTCTGATCTCACATGCAGAGCATGGGTGACTGTGGCAATCTGATAGTGACCTAATCAATTACAGGGAGCTTTATGGTGCAGCACCATCTTTGCAACAGGTGTCACCTTGTGAAAACCAGTAACCATGAGAACCACTCCCCAGTTGGTCATGGAATACATTTTTCCTTCATGATTGATGATTTCCAGGGTTCACTGACTCACATCTAGGCCTGTGTTACTGAGACCCAGACAGAAATAGCTGTGAGCTGAAATTCCTGTTATGTTGACCTGTACCTACTTCTGACACATCCACCAGAGCAAATGTGCTTCAAAGCTCTTTCATCATCATTTCAAGGGAACGTGTAATTTAACCCAGAAACCATAGCAATTTGATAGTGTCCCATTTTAGTCTTCCTGCATGAAAATTTGCACACAAGATAAATATTTGCATTACTTTGAGGTTCACGAAGCTAAAGAGTCAAAGAGCTACATCAACAAAAAGCTTCAGTTGGCTCTTTAAATGGTGATTTCTGGCTTTGTGAGGTGGAAATGCTAAAATCTTTTTACATGCTTTATTACATTTTAGAAACTCTGCAGAATTTTTTTCTAACATCTGTACAGGCCAACACAGAGAGAGAGAGACAACCACTCACACTCACACTCACATTCACACTTATGGGCAATTTAGAGCAGCCAATTAACATAACCCCAGTAAGTGCATGTCTTTGGACTGTGGGGGGAGACCCACGCAGACACGGGGAGAACATGCAAACTCCACACAGAGAGGCCCGGGCCAAAATTATGGTCTTAACATTTAATGGACTGCACAATTTTACTTTCAGAATATACTCTATAACTGCCAAAAGTATTCACTCGTCTGCCTTCACACACATATGAAATTGAGTGGCATCCCATTCCCTTTGCAGCTATAACAGCTTCAGCTCTTCTGGGAAGTCTTTCCACAGGTTTAGGAATGTTTATGGGAATTTCTGACCATTCTTCCAGAAGCACATCTGTGAGGTCAGACACTGATGTTGGAGAGAAGGCCTGGCTCACAGTCTCCACTCTAATCCATCCCAAAGGTGTTCTATCAGGCTGAGGTCAGGACTCTGTGCAGGCCAGTCAAGTTCTTCCACACCAAACTGGCTCATCCATGTCTTTATGGAGCTGCTTTGTGCACTGGTGTGCAGTCATGCTGGAACAGGAAGGGGCCATCCCCAAACTGTTCCCACAGAGTTGGGAGCATCAAACTGTTCGAAATGTCTTGGTATGCTGAAGCATTAAGAGTTCCTTTCACTGGGGCCGAGCCCAACTCCTGAGAAACACCCCCACACCATAACCCCCCCTCCACCAAACTTTACACTTGGCACAATGCAGTCAGACAGGTACCGTTCCCCTGACAACCACCAAACCCAGCCTCCTCCATCAGATTGACAGATGGAGAAGTGTGATTCATCCCTCCAGAGAACTCGTCTCCACTGCTCTAGAGTCCAGCGGCGGCGTGCTTTACACCACTGCATCCGACACTTTGCATTGACCTCGGTGATGGAAGGCTTGGATGCAGCTGCCATGGAAACCCATCCCATGAAGCTCTCTACACACTGTTCTTGAGCTGATCTGAAGGCCACATGAAGGTTGGAGGTCTGTAGTGACTGACTCTGCACAAGGTTGGTGACCTCTGTGCACTATGACCCTCGAAAATCTGCTGACCCCCCTCTGTGATTTTAATCCTTTGTGGCTAAGCTGTCATTCTAAATCTTGTACTTTGTTATAATCCCACTAACAGCTGACTGTGGAATATTTAGTAGTGACTGGACCTGTTGCACAGGTATCATCCTATCACGGTACCACGCTGGGATTCACTGAGCTCCTGAGAGCGACCCATTCTTCCACTGATGTTTGTAGGTAGTCTGCATGCCTAGGTGTTGGTTTATACACCTGTGGCCGTGGAAGAGACTGGAACACCTGAGTTCAATGATTTGGATGACTGAGTGGATACTTTTGGCAGTATAGTGTAGATAATTTTAGAGATGAGGCCTGAAAACTAAAGCTTTAGCAACAAAACCCACAAAGACAATCAGTTAATGAAAGAAACACACACAAAAGACTAGAATCCATTTTCAGACCTGCTTAAACTGTACAACACTTTAAAACAGAGTCGTACAGTAATTATGACTGAAACCAGAGTGCAGAGGACTGCCTACATTACGTAAGGGATATTTTTACACTCTGGGAGACTTGTGGGCTTTACATGATTTAAGAAGAAGCACTGAAGTGTCGCAGCAAACTAAGAGCGAGTCACTGCAGGAACACAACAAGAGATAATTCACTGGGCTGAGAGAGATATTACAAGAACGTGACACCGAAGCGAGTCGGACAGGGACGTGAAGAAGTGCTGACTCATTTAAAATGAAACAGCGTGTGATTTCTGCCACCAGAGGGCTCTAAAGCAAACAACACAAGCTGTAGTTTAGTGATGTGCTACAGCAGCAGCAGGAGAGCATGAGTTACTGTTCTGGAAACCTGCTCTAAACAAATCAGATGCTCTCCACTTTGATACTAACATCATAGTTCATTCTGTATAGCCAGAACTGATGATAGCTAAGATAATATTAATTGCTAATTTACCTTATGACGAGTTAACAGCAAAACTATTGCAGCTAATGTTACATTATATGGTGATGTGCAAAAGTCTTGAGCCCCCCTCAGTGCTTTATATTTTTGTGAGGAAAATGGGAAATAGATGCAGTGATTTATTGAAACATGTAGAAACATATATGGAAGTACAGTATAACAAGCTTGAAAGCCAGCCGCTTGTACTGACCACCTTTATTCTTCAACAAAGCCATTTTATTAAAGGAAACACATCATGCAAAATCCACTGTTTTAGCCCTTAAATACATTGTGTTGTTTACTTTGAGTGTGTAGCAGTGCAGGAAATTTAGATGCATTCTGTCCCGGTGCTGCGTAGATATCTTTATATTCTTTTTGGGTCGTGATTTTCAGTCTGTTCAGTTTTCTCTGTTCCCTGTTACGTTTTCTTTCCCCTTACGTCACAGTATTTCCTCTGGAGCTGTCGATACCGGCATGGACTTCCGGCTAACTGATTTTGTGAATCTGCCATTTTTTTCTCGCAGCGATTTTGTAGTTCAAGTTCAGTTATGCCAAAGTTGCAAGTCAAGTCCAAATGTTCGGTTGTTGGGTGTATTAACCAACACGACTCCTTACATCGGCCCCGGCATCAGAGCCTCTTTGAAGTTCCTGTTTCTCTGCCGGTAGATAATCTTATCGCTGCTATCAAACTACAAAAATGGCCGAATAGGGTGGAGTGGAATGCTCTGCAACCTGGAGGGGGGCGGGGCCTGAAATGTCTCATTCACATTTAAAGAGACCGCACCAAAACGAGCTGCTCTGAGACGCCCCAGAATAGGGGTAAACGAGGGGTCTGTGGAGCTGCAATAACGAGGACTTCAGACCGAAGCATCGCAGTTCTGCTTTATACAGACCACAAGGGAAAGATTTACATATGAGAAGGAAGGATTTAAAAGCTTGATATGTGCCCTTTAAGTGGTCTTCAAGAATAGTTCTCCAGGCTTCCATTGCTTCTGTCCTCTGTTAGATGATCCCACACTGCTTCAATAATGTTGAGGTGTGGGCTCTGGGGAGGCCAATCCATGACTGATAAGAGTTCCACTGTGTGTTTTTCTATGCAGGTACGCTTTACTGTAATGGCAGTGTGTTTGGGATCACTGTCACACTGAAAAATGAAGCTGCTGCCAATCAGAACGCCAACACCAGAGGCATTTCAGCCTTAATAATTTGTTTGTGTCTTAGCAAACGGATTTCCTCTGGAAATGATCAGGTACAAGGACCTGGCCTGAAAATACGTGAAAAATATCCAATGTCTGAAAAAAAAAAACAACTTTGAGAGACCTACAGAAACACTGGGGATTTTTTACTCAAGACTATTTTAAAAATGACAAAGTCTGTGGAAAGAAAATATAAGGAAATAAGGCCTGGCTTAAGACTTTTGCACAGGGCTGTATGTTTATGAAAGTTAATCATAAACTGTTGATGATGATGATGCTTCTCTAAAGCCACTGACATGAATCCAAACTAATCCAGCGGCAAACACTGAGGTCAGGTGGAAATTCCACCATCAGTTAATCTGACTGATATCGACCAAATGCTCCGTGTCAGCAGGTATGTGAGGCCATACTGGGCCAGCCAAGCTGATTCTGTGGGAAACACATCAGGTCAAACGTTGGGGTTTGCAGACATGTTAAAATTTTCCAGTCACAGTCAGTCCAACAATCAGTGATTAACCACACACACACACACACACACACACACAGAAACAATGCCTTGGTTAAAAGTCTCTGTATAGACAAAGTGTAACTCTTAAATAATGTGCGCACAAGCGCACTTGAGGTGTATTTTAAAATAGTCGTTTTCAGTCTTCATCACCAATCGAGTGGACACAAAGCCCTGCAGACATCTTAGCTGCTGCAGACAGATCAGCGCAGGTGTAACGTGGCCCGACTCAAGCTGCCATCGCCTGCTTTAATCGTGCTTTTCACATTACTATTTTCAAAGTGTCCAGAAGGCGAACTATTAAATTGGCAAACACAATTAGAAGAACCACCTAAACGCAGCCGCAAAGACACCAACTGGCAGCCGACTCAGCCCAGCAGTGATATCCATTACGTGGATGTCTAATTAATCAACCCTGTGAGGAAGTGTACTGTTACCATGGGCCAAAATAAACACACTAAAAATAATCTGGAGATGCACACTTAGGTACTCTCTAAGTGTGCATCATCTCAGAAACTGGTTCATCAGCTGTTTCATCTTTTGTATGCCTTCAAATTACACCAGGAGTCTTTCAGAAGTGGCGTATAGTCTGCATGTGGTCTTTTATTTTGAAATTTCACCAGATTCTCTATGTTGTTCCTGTATCTGACTTCCTGCTCTGTGCAACTAAATAGATGAGGTTCTATCTTTAGTGATGTGAAGGGAGAACCACTTGCAGAACTGCGTTGTGGAGCACGTGGTGGAAATGTTAGCTTGTTATCTTGAGCCGCTGAGAAGGTGATGCACCCACTCCCAGCGTACTCCCAGGGTTCCACGGGTGTTACAGGCTCCACGTCACCGAGTCTGCTGGGGTCCATTTAGGGCTGAAGCTGCAGGACAAAACGGGGAGCATGAAGTTCTCTGTGGAGGTCCTTGAGCCTGCTAACTTTGTGCTGTCCGCTAAAAGCCAGCTGCTACATATTCATCCTTCAGCAGGACTTAAAGAGCGATCTGTGGTGTCTGCAGGTAATCCCTGCTCCAGCCTGGTGGCTGGCACGAGAAACCCTGAGAATAGATCCGGTTTGTTCTGCTCCTTGTCCTGCTTCCATCACACCAGGAATGTTTCAGAAGCAGAGCATTTCGTCTGCACAGCTTCTTTTATTTTTGATTGGACTTTTTGTGCCAGTCCTGGACCTGGCTTCCTGCTTTGTGCAGCTTGGCAACTCTTTGGGGGCAAAAACAGTTGAGTTCACAAAATGTGCATAATTCAGTAGCAGCGCTCCACTCGACATCACACAAAACAGCGCCAAGTTTACTTTTTTAATTAATCCCACAACAAACTGCACAGACAGAAGCATTTGGGAATCTGGTTAAATTCCACGTTTGGAATTCTGCGTGCAGACCGAACTCTCCACTCTTGAAAGGCTTCCAATGTGATTTGATGCCGTACGGAAGACGGATAAAAAAAGATGCGACTCCAAAGAGACGTGCCCGGGATCCGTGATGAGGAATGCATTTGATGTAATTGCAAACTCTGCCTTGGTGATTAGCAGCTGCGCCGTGGCTGGAGTGTGGCATGGCCATGCTCAGGTGTTCCCAGGTTAAGCCTTGAGTAATCTGTGCTACTGTGGCCTTGTGTGTTTAGCCCGGTGGAGCTATGTCCTATGAAGAGCCTACAGAGAGGGGCTTTCAGCCACTGCAAATGTGCTCCTGTACAGTAACTCCGACTCCACAGTGCTGAACATGGACTGCCCGTGTGCCGTCACTGCTGCGCAATAATTTACCTATTATGACTTTTCCCTCTCTGTTGAGCCCACGGTGCAGCCTACGAGCAGCATGGCCGATAACGGTACCAGCATACACGTGCTGGCGTGCCTGCGTTGCTCTGCAGTTTCACCATTAAAACCCTAGTTGGCGCCGGAGTTTCACTCTGCAGGTTGATCCATTCTCTTCCACTCAATGTGAAAAATGGCGGCAGAACAAGAAGAAGAGGAACGAATGGCGATCAATAGTCTCAACGCAAAGTGTATTTCTGGGGAGGTGCGTGTCAGGTTCTGTGTAAGGTACGGTGTAGGGTTTCAGGAGGGCTTGCAGTTAAGACCTACCTGCAGCGCAGATTTCGCTAATAAGTTTCAGCCTGGTATCTTCCAGGAGTAACAAGGAAACAGCAGCAATGAGAGGCGGCTGGTTGGAAAACACTGTTATAGTACACAACGACACACACGTCTGCAATGATGGAGCGCACTGTTAGAGGCTTTAATGTGGAAATGTTACACTCTGAAACAGGCTCCAACAAAGTTGTGGGAAAAGCAGCAAATTGTCACATTTAGAAAACTCTGAAACCAGGAAGTGCCCTACGGTTTGGATTCAGCCCTACGGTCAAACATACAGCAGGACAAGTACATGACAGGATGCTGCTGAGGAAAGATCAGGAAAAGGCTCCGTTAAAGAATAAAGAGCTCCTTCAGGAAGGTCTGACTGTTTGATTATTGGCATAAGCTGGAAACATTTGAACCATTAGAGTATTAATAGAAATGTAAACTTGACTCATCTGAAAAGTCTCGGAGACTCACCGCTTTCTGCGCCTGTGCAGCAAAATCCAGTTTTTCTTACTTCTGTTGAACATCCATCCGGTCCGAACAGGTGAGATTAAAAAAATCCCATCAAGGTAAATAAATCCTCAGATCCATCTTCCTCATCGATCTGCCGCGTGCGGGCGCAGGATGAGGGCGCGGGCGCGCACGTGCACACGCGCGGACACGCTGTCACACACGCAGCGGGTTCGGTTTCCTCCAGAAATGAAATCAGAAATAAAAATTAATTTAAGAAAGCCTCCAAATCACGAAAAAGAGCACGCGCGTGGCGCACGCACAGAGCGCAAACAAGGTGTCCGAGCTGCGCACAACTCCGCTGGAAACACACGCACGCACACACAACCACGCACACACAAACACACACCTGGGCGCGCACGCACCTTTCTGCACACGTGCCGTCCGGTACCGGGCTGAGTTCAGTGTGTGTGTGTGCGTGCGTGTTTATGTGTGTGTGTGTTTATGTGTGTGTGTCCCTCCGCGGAGTCCCGGCAGGAAGCGGCAGCGGCGGATCAGATCAAACACTT
This sequence comes from Pterophyllum scalare, assembly GCA_024447675.2. NCBI lineage: Eukaryota > Metazoa > Chordata > Actinopteri > Cichliformes > Cichlidae > Pterophyllum > Pterophyllum scalare. The sequence continues at coordinate 15,504 of JAMQGT020005380.1, forward strand.
TGATCCCAAAAACAGGAAAACGGAGAAAAATATCCCTCCGTGCGCCGCGCGCTGCTCCGGGTAATTCCACCGTTCTTTTCTTTCTTTCCCGTCCCGTCGTCCGCGCGTCTGCTGGGTTTATCCCGCTATCCTCCACCTCCTCCTCCTCCTCCTCCTCCTCTCCACCCGCCGCTCTCTTTTCTTTTTCCTCCACGCGGATGGCCTCTCTCTCTCTCTCTCTCTCTCTCTCTCTCTCTCTCTCTCTCTCTCTCTCTCTCCCTCCCTCTCTCTCTCTCTCTCTCTCTCTCTCTCTCTCTCTCTCTCTCTCTCTCTCTCTCTCTGTCCCTCCCTCTCTCTCTCTCTCTCTCTCTCTCTCTCTCTCTCCCTCTCTCCCTCTCTCTCTCTCTCTCTCTCTCTCTCTCTCTCTCTCTCTCTCTCTCTCTCCCTCCCTCTCTCTCTCTCTCTCTCTCTCTCTCTCTCTCTCTCTCTCCCTCTCTCTCTCTCTCCCCCTCTCTCTCTCTCTCTCTCTCTCTCTCTCTCTCTCTCTCTCCCCCCTCTCTCTCTCCCTCTCTCTCTCCCTCTCTCTCTCCCCCCTCTCCCCCCTCTCTCTCTTTCTCTCTCTCTCTCCCTCTCTCTCTCTCTCTCTCTCTCTCTCTCCCCCTCTCTCTCTCTCTCTCTCTCTCTCTCTCCCTCTCTCCTCTCCCCCTCTCTCTCTCTCTCTCTCTCTCTCTCTCTCTCTCCCCCCTCTCTCTCTCTCCCTCTCTCTCTCTCCCCTCTCCCCCCTCTCTCTCTCTCCCTCTCTCTCTCCCCCTCTCTCTCCCTCCCCCCTCTCCCCCTCTCTCTCTACGTCTTTCTCCGCTGGTCTCGCGCTCCACCGTCAAATTACCGTAAATTAACAGATATGTT